>PVKE010000296.1:0-162860 GCA_004027555.1 Craseonycteris thonglongyai
AAAAATGCAAATCTGATCATATCTCTGTCCTGCCTGAGGCTTTCTGGGTGCTTAAAATAAAGCCCTCGGGATCAATGGCCCAGTGGCCAAAGCTGGAGCAATTTGAGCAACAAAATGAATCAAGTAGCACCAGATTGTATTTCAAATCACAAAACAGAGACCCATGAGTCCATATCGATGTAAACAAATGAGTGAATAATTAATGGGGAAGAGGACAAAGTTTCTGTGCCTAAGAATTCCTAATACTTTAAGTAGATGCTTCCCCCTAAAAGAGGGGAGCACAGCTCCCCACTGCTAACACGTGGGGTGGGCATGGTGATTCCTTTCCACCAAGGACAGTACAAAAGGGGGAAAGAAGAGGAACTCAACAGAGAAACCTGACAAATACCCCTCAGCCAACAGCATAAACCATGCTGACAGCACGTACCCTGGAGACAATGTGATGAAGAAGATACTTTATCTCTGTGATCTTCCTCCCAAAAACCTATAATTCCAGTCTAATCAGGAGAAAAACATCAGACAAATCCCAGATGAGGGACATTCTACAGATAGAGATACCTGGCCAATCCTCCTTAAAACTATCTAAGTCATTGAAAATGAGGAACATCTGAGAAATTGTCACAGCCAAGAGGAGCCTAAGGAGACACGATGTCTAAATGTCATGTGGTGTCCTGGACGGGGTCCTGGGTCAGGAAAAGGACTTTAGGGAGAAATTAGGAAATCTGAATAAACTACAGACTTCAGGTAATAGTAAGGTCTCGACATTGATTCTTGAATGGTACCAAAGGCACCACACTATTGTTAGAGAGCGCGCATGTGCAATACCTGCTCAAGTCCTTGGCCAGGCCCTGGCAGAAGAGAGTGGAAGCTGCTACTCCCTCATCAGCTGGGGCAGAAGGCAGACATGAGTGTTCTGAGGCCGGGGGAGAGAGGTCCACACGGGCAGCAGCTGGGGAGGAGCTGGAGACACAAAAGGGGAATTATTCCCAATGGAACTCCATTGTTAATGGCACATTCATCAGCCCTACCCACCCACACAGAATGGGCTATTTAGAGACCCAGCACCGGCTTCCCTGGGCTCCCCACAGCACCCTGGGGTCTCCGCTTAGGCCACGTGGAGGTGGACTCTGCACTGGGCAGCACCCCCGGGCAACACCGGGAATTCCTCCCTCCTCAGGTTCCAGCAGAACCTGGAGTCTCTTCAGACACCTGGGGTGTTTGGGACATTCTCTGTAAGGTGCCCTGTTTGATTTTTGTTTGGGGGAGGGGACTTTTGTGTGATCATTTCTAATAATTCTTTTAAAGATTTATCTTTTATTGTTTTTGATAGAGAGAAAGAGGTACAGAGACAGTAATAGAGAGAAGGGGGAGGGCCCAGAACAGTCTCCATAGTTGCACATCATTGGTTTTCCCACATAGTTTCATTCCACAGGTGGGGCTGGGCCGGGGTCTCACCCTGGTGAGAACTGAACTGGGGGAACTCCCCAGTTAAGCATATGGGTTCACATGGGCCGGGGCCAGGACTCAATCCTTGGTCCCCGGGGCTTCAAAGTGAGCGCTTAACCCACTGGACCATCCTGGCTTCCCCTAATAATTCTTTTATAAGCAATTAAACCTATGAGCTGGGGACCAAAGGACAACTTTATAAAGCCCTGGAGATTTGCCCCAAAATCCAAGGGTGAGAAAAGTCAAGGTAAAAATGCTGATGGGTAATCAGGGACCACCCTTTTCCCTGGTGGAGGATTTCTATAACAAAGCGATGTCCTTTGTTCAGTGGGTCAGTGCCCCCTGCTGGACAGCCAGGGAAATGCCTGGAGGGCAGGAAGGACAGCCACCTGCAAACACACCCTCAGAAGCCAAAGGGACAGGGCTTGACTCGCACAACGGGCTGTGATTCTCCCCTCTGGCAAAAAGCAAGGCCAGCTATGCTGCCCAAAGCCTGGGGACAGTTTTCAGGTGGGCTGGCCCTCCCAGTGTCTCTCCAGCTGTCCACGCTGCTGTCCACAGGGCAGCTGGCAGGGCTGAAGGTGACAGAGATAGAACCCCGGCCTGAGGTCAAAGCCGGGCTGGAGGTGTCCCAGCCGTCGGGGTGGAGCTTCGGGACGGGAACACCTGCAGGAAGAGCTCCAGGAGGCAGAAATGCAGGCCGTTTGGGTTTCTGCTCATTCCATCTCCTCCCTCACCACCTATAAGGTGGGCTTCCCGGCCGAGGGCGGCTGCACCAGCACCCCCACCCAACACAATGAGAGTTCTCCGTCTTGCCCCAAATCCCTGTCGCAGCTCAGCAGGTCTTACAGGGCCCAGCCTCGGCCTCAGCCCCCACTTCCGACACCGGCGTCCCTGCCGGCGTCCCAACCAGCCGGGCCTCCCTCAGCACCCACAGCACTGCCTCCCTGCAGTGCCACCCTCTGCCCCCGCCAGGCTGGCAAGTTCTCGGCCTCCACATGTCAGCCTGAGCATCACCAATCAGCAGCTACAAAATCAGCTGTACCTCATCCTGATTGGCTGGTGAGTGCCCAACCCTGGGTGTCAGTCCTTGACCTCCGGGAGCCCTCACAACAACCCTGTAAGGCAAATGTCATCATCCCCACTTCACAGATAAGGAAACTGAGTCTCGGAAGGGTGAGGCCGCTCAGCCAAGCTCAGGTAGCTCATAGGAAGTGGAGCCATGAACCCAGGCATCCCCGTTCTAACAGACTCCCCTGATATACACCCGGAAGCCCCCACACTGCACCTCAGTGACGGGGATCTGAGGACGCGACGTTCACTGGGGAGACGGGACTGTGACTCCATGAAGACAGGGTTGCATCTGCCGTATTTGCCCCAGCATCCCAGCATCCTCCAGGCCACCCACGGTGGGCACGCAACAGACAGGCAGAGGGAGAGCTGGGGGGGTCCCAACTGGCTAGGACCAAGCCGGGTGTCGGGAGTGGGGGTGTCAGGGCTGGAACCCATGCTGCCTTCTCCACTGAGCCCCATGGAAACAGAGAGAAAAACCAGCAACCAGAGAGGAACGGCCCGAGTAAGGTGCTTGGACACAAGCCAGACGGACTGACGCCTCAGCTCGGACTGTGATCTGTAACAGCTTGGACCGTGGCTGAAACCATACAGGCTGTAAAGAAAGGACGCAAAGGAATGACACAAACTACTGGGGGCTCATAGGTTCCGTAGGAGAGAAGCATTTTCACACTCGGGAAGCCTATACTACTCGTATTCACGAGCAGTGTGTAAAGTGTAGCTTCCTCAAGAAATTACACTGACCACGCTCCTTCCTCTGCACACCCTACGAAGATTTTATTCATTTTAACGCAAACCGAGGGCAGGTGGTCTCGCTTGTGGCTCTGTTACTTTAAGGCTACTCAAGATTCCTGTCTGTGAAAACCCTGACAGAGGGGAGGGGACCCTGCCTTGGACCTGCAGCCTCAGAACAAGGCCGAGTCTGCGGGGGAAAGCACGGTGACAGTCACACACTGCACCTATGAGAATGCCCCCATGCTGCATGCGGCACCCCATCCCTGAGAATGCCCGGGGCTCCCCTCAGCTCTGCAGCCTCTTCCTGCCTGGAGAGCCAAGCACCTGTTCCCTCCAGCCCCCCCCCCCCCAAGGCCACACCCTTCCTGCTCCCATCAGCCAAAGGCACCAAACAAATGACTCAACCGCTCTTGTAAGCATGGTGCCTGCCCTCCGGCCTGGTGTTGGCCCAGCCCCAGAGGCCGGGAAGGTCAGGCTCCCACAAGCCAACGCTTGGTGACTCAGGACTGAAGCTGACACACGGACCTGTGCGGATACCTCCTGGCCCCACCTGAACTCCTCCTCTTCCCTCCTAACCCTCGTCCTTCCCCACATGTCCTCAGCTTGGGCTGTGGCACCACCAGGCAGCCAGGCCCGGGCACCAGAAGCCAGGCCTGCCCTTGACCCTTCCGGTTCTCTTGCATCGCCCGCCCCGTCCCTGCGTCTTCCTGCTGAGTCACCTCCCTTCTCCGCTGGGGTCCTCTCTAGAAAGCCCCCCTCTGCTGGGCCAGGCCTACAGCCTCTCTGAGCAGGACTCCTGCACATCCCCTGCTGGGAGGCTGCCTCCCCTTTGTCCCCACACATCCATCCCCCAGACACCAGGTGACCTTGAGTTCCAACCAGGTCCCTTCCTTGTCTACCTGCCCCCCGCCCCCAGGCTTTGGAATGCAGGTGAAACCAGCCAGCCTCCGTCTCACAGGGCCCGTCTCTGTCCCCTCCAAGGCTTGTCCTCTCTCCCCTCCCTGGTCTAACCCCACCAAACCAGTCTCCCAGGGCTCTTGACAGTTTCTGGCCTCTATGTCTTTGCTCAAGCAAACCCTGCCCTGAATGCTCGCCTCCTTCCCTCACTCCCTCTCCACCCATCCCATAATCATCCTGAGGTGCCACTCAAACAAGGAAGCCTCCCAACCAATGGGGGTGCTATGCCCACTTGCATGGACTGCGCTGGGGCCCGCCTATGAGAATCCTATTTTGGGCTAACATGTCCTTCGCTCCTATCTGAGTCTCCATCACCCTGGTCTCTCCAGCCGCCAGAACACGAAGAGTGCTCAGCACATGGCAGCCCCTTTCATTCCACCCCTGGCCTCCCAAACATCCCCAATAGGACAGCGGGACAACTGTCCTATCTTCTTGGAATTCCAGAGCCCACCCCTCGGAGGCAGGACCAGCAACATAATCCGTAGGCAACAACAAATGCAAGTGAACACAATGAGAACCAGGGCCTGTGCTCTGGAACGGTTAAGGATTTCAGGAGAGCAGCGCACTGAACCAAGTCCAGGGTCCTGGGCCACTGCCGGGGTTGCACACCCATGAAGCCAGCTCTGGTTCCAGACCCCGAGAAGCTGACACAGGGTCCCTCAAAGGCCCCCCCGAGCTGCCAGAGGGCAACATTGTTGTCTGAGCTGAGAGAAGACGCAGGTAGCTCACTCCTGTCTCCCCTCCAGTCTCCCATGGCCAGGGGTGATGAGCCTTAAAGGTATTATTGTCAGGAAGAGAGTCCCACCAGTCTCTGCCCTCAGGGGACCTCTAACAGCCAGCACAGAGCGGGGCAGAGCCTGGGTCAGCACCTCTGTCCTCCCCGCACCCCAGCAAGGCATCTACAAGCTGGGAAGGGGCCCAGGGGACGGGAGACTGAGTTCCTACTTATAACAGCTCAGGTCCCTTTTCCCATTTAAGGAGTTAATCAATGTTTTCCAGGCCTTACTCGATTAGCGAAAAAGCTGAATACAAATTCACATAGGGCGTCTACATTTTTGCAAAATGAAGGGCATGATTTCATTTAAGCCTGCTATTAATTTTTGTACGAGACGAGCTGACGGAGAAGGCACCTAAACCACTATACTTTTAGTAGACGGGCCCAGCGGGACCAGACCTCAGAATCCTTCCCAGCACAGACCCCCAGGGAACCACAACTAATGGGTCAGGGCTGGCCGTCCCTGATTCAACACCTCGCTGAGGTCCTCACCACCAACAACTAGTCCCCCTAAGCGTTCTGTGGGTACAGTCTCCACCCACATGGGACCCCAGAAACAGAGTGTTGCTCCAGGACCTGCATCAGCCCGACAGCCCAGGTGTGACAAGACGCTGTCAGCAACTATTGTCTTTCGCTTCCCTGTTCGGGGCTTGTGAGTCCTTCTTGGCAGCTCCCCCACTGAACTGATGGCAAATTTCATTTCAGAGATCTGCTGGAGTTGCCAAGTTGAGCCCCTGTCCAAGGACAAACACCAAAGTGACCCTGGCTGTCATAGAAGGGTGATAACAGCCCCCAAGATACAGGCCAAGCATATCACGTCCTGTCGGGCCAGATGGGCGACAGCGTCTTATCTCCCACTTCATATCACCATCTGGAAAGTATTAGAGCCACAGCCTCCCTCACAGGCCTCTGGATTCTTTTCTTCTTCAATCCCCAAGTGCCCCCGATTACGTAACAGGGCAAGAGCCAGGCAAGATACAGCGCTGATGCAAAGCGCGAGGCAAGCCACAGGAAAGAACGGGCTGCGCAATTGCCAGGGAGCCACAGCCATTCCAACAGACAGACCTGGGGTTGGACAGGACAGGTCTAGCGATGGCCGACACAGCCTGCACCGCCGAGAGGCAGCCAGCGAACAGCCAGCCACCAAGCCAAAATCAGAAGGGGCCCACAGAGGGCTGCAAACTGGCTGGAGACGCCACAGGCAGACACGTCGCGCGATGTCTAGTCGCCAGTGAGATAAACCAGCCTGTGAGCCCCGGCCTGTGGGACAGCTGGGACAGCCCCCACACACTGCTGACCTTGAGGTGTCCTGCGGTGGGCGGGCCCCCGCACAGCTAGCCCTGAAGGGGCTTGGCAGTTCTTCCCCAGCATGCCCTTACCCTCCTTCCTGTCACAGAGCCAGCCTGTGCTCAGAGAAAGTTATTTTGTAGGCTGGCTCAGGCGAAACCATCGGGAAGGAAAATAAGTCCTAAACGCCATCCCAAAGTGTACGAGAGGCTTTGATCTGGGTCGCATCCTCGGGGTCATTAATTCCCACACCCCTGTCACCAAGTCACCAGCAGGTCCTTGGGTCCTCTTCTCAAATGTATGATTTCTTATGCGCCCCAAATGGGGTTACAGAAAATACAGGGATGCAGACAAGAAGTGGAAACTGATCTCAGATAGGCTAGATTGACCTCTTTGCTCAGAAAGTCTAAATCTGCCTACACAGACAGAGCAGTTCACAAACCAGGAAAAACCCAAACAAGAACAAAATCCTGTGTTAGTGGGAACCACAGGACATGGAGACACTATTTGACAAGTGACATGGCGATTCATAGCAGCCAGGTAGACAATGGAAATGCAAGGCTCTGAACAAATATATAAGTTGCACCCCAATTCACTCGGCATGCTGGCTACAGGTCACATATGTTTGTTTCATGAGCATGTACCTTTTAAGTGGTACAAAGGAATTCTGTTATTCAGGGAAGGCTTCTGGGTGATCCCTTTTCTAAATTAAAAACATAATACCTCCACCTTATCATTCAGGTTTTAATAGGTGCTTGCTCAACTAACCTTTGTGAGGTAGCTGAACCAACTCATTGCGGACTCATAGCTAGAAGACAAAGAAGAATCTTCTGCAAACAGATGAGACCAGAACAAACCGCGTGATTGGGCGCAGGAGGACAAACAGAGGCCGTAAGTCAGCATCCATTGCCTGTGCTTCCAACTCCGTTTCTGAATTGGGGAACTCTCTAGGGAGGCTATGACACTGAGCACGAGCTACCCACGCTCCTGGCTCTCTGGTCAGAAACTCAAGCCACCAGCTGCTGGAACAGGTGTCTCCGATCCTGAGCTGTTAATAGCCAGACAGGTGAGGAGAACAGCATCTGGACAAGACAGCCTCGCCCTGAGCATGGCCCCCAGATCACCGGCAGCAACATCACGTGGGCACCTGGCAGCGATGCCAGGCCTGGGGCTCCTCCCCAGAACTCCTGAGTCAGAAACCCGGGGGGTGGGGCAGCAGTCTGAGCTATAACCGGGTGATTCTGATGTTTGCTCGAGTCTGACTCCCACGGACATGACTCAGGTGCGCCCACGGGAGTCCCCCAGGTCTACAGCGACCTCTCCTCCATTTGGATTCCTGAAAAGCAGAGGAGGTTCCCAGATGTAGCCAGAGTCCCCCGTTTCACTGTTCAAAAAATGGAAGGTTTCATTTGAAAAATAATTCTGTTGCTTTTTTTTCAAGTGTTTTTTAAAAATATTGAACAGATGGGAGTCCAAGTGGCCATGGGCAATCTAGTCAATTTGCAGAATGTTCTTGAAGGTCTGGGCTCAGCTTTCTGTGCCTTCCAGGGATGCCAAAAGCCAAACGGAAGGTCAACCGTTTCAAGGGGGTTCCGGGGCTCCCCCTGAGGAGTGAGCAAGCTCTGCTGTCCTCTGGGGCTTTAATAAAAAGGAGAGATAGTCAAAATCATTTTCTCTTGTTTGAGAACTGCCTCAGAAGTGGGGGTGCCGTCTCCCTTCCTGTTCAGAAAAGAGGAGGATGCAGCACCAAAGATTTAGTGGGCCACAGGGAAGCAGGGGAGAGAGACAGCCTGCTCCGCGTTGTTCTCAGGTGGCTCAAGCAAACGCTCCAGCCCCACTTCTTTAAAATATAATTTTTTAGAAACATATCTTTAAAATACGAATTTCAATTTAATTGTTTGATTTAGAGTAGGATCCCTGCTCTCTCTAGGGAGGGAAGTCACAGCCCTCGCTCTGCCCAGGTTCCCTCCCCTCCCTGCCTCTGTCTCACCCTCTGCCTCTCCTGCCCCTACTCGAAACAGGAAGCGGATGGAGAGGGGTCCCTGGGGCGGTGCTACAGTCTGCATGTTAGTGTCTCCCCAAAATTCACAAGTTGGAATCATCACTCGCAAGGTGATGGCATCAGGAGGCAGGGCCTTTAAGAGGAGATGAGGTCATGAGGGTGGAGCCCTTGTGCATGGGATCAGTGCCCTTTATGGAGAGAACCCTCCCAGCCCCTCTGCCACGTGAGGACATGGGGAGAAATCTGCAACCCGGAAGAGGGCCCTCACCTGACCACCCCAGCACCTCAATCACAGACTTCCAGCCTGTGGGAGTGTGAGCAATACATTTCTGCAGTTTATAACCGGATTACAAATGGACTAGGACAGGCAGTTTGGGGTGCAGGGCCACCCCGAGCTATAAAAGGCCCCCATTCCCACAGCACAACCCCCCTGCCCTTCTCAGTTACTCCAACAGATTGGCCAGGTTACGTACAGCTGATTTTCGTTATTCGCGGTAGTTGATGAAGTCACCAGAGACGCTGAATTAGCAAAGACTGACCCAGATTGCTCATAAGAAAAAATACAGGGTTGGGTTCCTGCAAGGCCCTGGTGTCCACATTTTTGTCAACCGATCAATACGTAACCTTGTTTAATGTGTGTTTCTAAAGACACCTTATCTAATACAGTAGTCTGTCCTTATCCTCAGGGGGCCAACATGCCCAGTGGATGCCTGAAACTGTGACACTACTGGACCCTATGTATACCGTGTTTTTTCTATGCATATGTACACTTTACGGCTTCTCTTTGGTGTATCCAAATTGCCAGCATCACTACTCGTGTGCTTTGGGGCCATTGTTAAGTAAAATAAGGGTCATCAAAACACAAGATCTGCCATACCACAACAGCCAATCTGATAACGAAGACGGTTACTAAGTCACCAACAGGACAGGAAGCGTAAACAGCGTGGAGATGTTGGACAAAGGGATGACTCATGTCCTGGGCAATTAAAAACTTGTGAATTGTTTATTCCGGGACTTTTCTGTTGAATATTTCCGGGCTGCAAGAAACTGTGGACGGCGAAACCAAGGATAAGGAAGGACTTACTGCATATGAGACTGTTGATTCATTAACATCGAATTTACGGCCACCATCCCTTCACACCCAAGAGAAGCTCATCTAACACAAGTATTTTCCCCACCACGCACATCATAGCGTCTTGTGCTTAGAAACACGGGACAGGGAAAGCCGGGATGGCTCAGTGGGTTAAGCGCTCGCTTTAAAGCCCCGAGGACCAAGGATCGAATCCCGGCAGCGGCCCAGGCAGACCCACGTGCTGAACTGGGGTGTGCTTCCCGAATGCAGTGAGGCCCCCAGTTCAGTTCAAAAAAAAGAAAAAAAAGAAAAAGAAACTCTGGACAGCAAGCACTTCAGCACTGCTTGGGGGGCCAATGTAAATAGCAAAATCAACAAGATGCAGAAAATTGTAAGAATCAGGGTACCGGTATTACATGTCTTTGCTCCCTGTCAGCTGAAAGCACACATCAGAAGACTCAAATTTCCTGCTTTTCTGCTCATGTCCACAAATGAGCATGAAGGAGCCCCAAGTCCTGATCCTGGTCTTTCAAATAACCCTTAGTGAGCAGCCAATTTCACCCATATGGAGTCTGTGGACAATGAGGTTGGACTGTATTTTGCAGAGACAGTGGGTGACTAAAGCCAGACCAATCCCTGCTCCTATCAGAACTGCCTCTTTCCCACCAATTTCCAGACAAGACAAGGCAAGTCTGGACAACTGCTCATTCACACGGGCAGGGCACCAAAATCACTGTCTCAGCACAAAGATCTACCCGAAAGCTGGCCATGTTTACAGCCCTGATGAAACCTGTACTTAGCCACCAGTTCCTTCTGCAACGTGACCCCCCTTGGTCATGGTCACAGGTGACACAACTTCTTTACTCCATGATTTTCCTGGTCTTGAGAGAGGTGAGTGATGCAGGACCCCGTGGTGCGGTGGAGTGAGGACACCTGGCTCTGTCCCCAGCCAGTGGAGTTCAGAGCGCAGGCTGGGCTGCCAGCTGCACCTGCTGCAACTCCCCGCGTGGCCACTCGCGTGTGACTGTGAGCCTGGGTCTGCTCATCTGCAAAAAGGCCGTCATAACAGAACCTCCCACTGCCCAGGGGTGTTGAGGGTTCACAGACGTGCACTCAGTGAGGTGGCTGGAGTGCAGGAAGGGCCGTCAGCAGGCACATTAAGAGCAGCCATCACTCATCTGCGGCGGGCCTGGGACAAGTCACTTGAAATGCAGCCTCAGGTCTTGGAGGGAACCTTAGGAGCAATAACACACCCAACTGGACTTTAGCTCTCCTGAGAGCCACCCAGTCATGTCACCCTGGGTGTTCTGCTTGGAGAGCTTCCCTGGCCAGTCTGTGTCCCTCAACTGGATAATGGATGCATCTCACTCTCCCACCCACACACACTTCCAGGCGTCCCTAAGGGAAGGTGAGCCCCGCCAGCTGCAGCCAGAGGCGGGGGAGTCAAATGGGAGTGCCGTGGGGGAAGGGACGGGCCGAAGGGAGTACCTGACTTCTCACTGGAACCTCCAGCACCCTCCTTGGTGCTGAGAGCCCTGTTCCCAGCTAGAAGTCCTCCTTTAAGAGGTTAAACTCATACCTAAGTAAGAACTACGGTGGACTCTTACCAGTAAAGGAAACATTCAGATTCCATGTCCACGTAGAGGTGCCTTAAAAATACCTGATCGTGGCCTGGAGCTTCTGGCTAGCTCAATCCCAGCTCCTATTTATCCTCTAGTTTATGAGGAGGGACCTCGAGGCTGTCCCAGCTTGCCTGTAACTGACCCCCTGGACCCCGAGAGGGATAGCTGGGGGTTGGGGCGGGCAGCACACACTGACCCCAAGGCAGGTGGAGAAGGAGCCTCACCCCTCCCCTCCCGCTAATCTAGGTCAAGTCCACCAATATTCCCCAAGGGCAGACCCCGTGCTGGCTGGGTGCTGTGGTTGCAGAGGTTGCACCTGATCCAGTTTCTCCCCGAGGAGATGGATTCAGGACCGATCATTTCTGGGTGCCTGTGAAGGGCAGTGACACAGGAGGGCGTGGTGGCTGCAGGAGCTCAGAGCGAGGCCTCGCTTTTAGCCGGGGAGACGGCTTCCTGAAGGAGAGGATGCTGGGATGTGACCCAGGCGGGAAGGGACGCATCTGTCCCTAGAGCCATGCGATATCTGGCAAAAGCAGCTGTTCACTGATATATAAATAAAAATGAAAGAGCGTGTGGACGGATGCATGTGTGTGCACATGCACGCACACGTGTGCACGCAGAGGCATCTGAGCAGAGTCCTGATATAAACAAAGGGCCGAGTGTGCGTGCAGATGGGAGGGAACACTTGAGCCAGGGTTATGCACAGTGTACACGGGGAACCATGACTGCTGTAGGACTGAAGGGTGTGAAGCACAGGGCGAGTGAGGGCCAACTGGTGGTGGAGGGCAGCTTCCTCCACCTCCCTCACAAGGCCCATCTGCCCAGCCAAGGCGCCAGGGCCTGGTCCTGCTCCCCAAAGTGCAGTTGGCTTCTCTGCTCCGACCACCACCCCATACAAAGAGAACAAGCAGCTAGCCAGCTCAAGGCGCAGAGGCCACAGGCAGCCAGCTAAGTCACTCCCTGAAAAGGTATAAACAGCACGCACTCTCTCCTGGAGGAATTCCACTGTAAACAGGGGCCCTGAAGATGAGAGGCAACAAATCTGTAAAATGGCGCTCATAGGGGATTTTCCTGGTGTCTTCTCAGATCATTCCTAAGGCCACAAGAAGAGGCCCAGCCCTTCACAGGGGAGGCTCATAGGCCCTGTGTGGGGGTGGGGGTGGGGGTGGGGGTGGGGGTTTGGAACCTGTGACAATTGCAGGGGGACAGCCTCAGGGATTGGGTCCTGGGATCCCACCACCAGCCCCAGGCCCAGCCCCACCCTACCTCTGGGCTGTCAGATCCGTGGAGACTCCACCCTGGTGGGAAGAGGCAGCTACAAATGGGCTTTCCGGGTCTTCAAGGGCAGCGGGCTGGATGGTATCACCTGCTACAGGTGAACTAGGGAGAGAAGAAAAAAACCAAGGTTCCGAAGTGTTCTTTAGAGTTTGAAGTGCGTTTGCATAAAATGTCTTATCTGGACCTAAGCAGGGCCTCAGTTTCCCTTTCTGTAAAAGAAGGGTCCAGGTGTGCCCCAACGATGATGCTGGCCCTGGAGGGGTTTGTCGCCACTCCATGATGAGACAGATAACACAGAAACCAGGAGTGAGCATTTAGAAAGCTTGAGAGCAACTTGATAGAGTAATTCTATGTCTGCTGAATCTAATAATAAAAGTCAGGGCTTGCGGTTTGCAGGTCTTCCTCAGTGGTTCCCAACCAAGGGAGAGTGTTTGCCTCCGGGGGACATCTAGCAATGTCTGGAGACAGTCTGGGTTGTTACAACTGGCGGGGAAGGGTGCTACTGGCCTCTAGCAGGTGCAGGCCAGGGAGGCTGCTAAACATCCTACCACACACAGGATGGCCCCACAACAAAAAAGGATCTGCCCCAAAATGCCAGTAGTGCCAAGGCCGAGAAACTCTGACCCTGAGTTTGTCTCAATGTCTAATAATCCTCCAGATGTAACTGTATTTTCAAATGTTTTCATCTACAGAAAGTTAGAAATATAAAAACACTGCTTGTTCACTGATGGAGAAGGTCTGCACTAGAGAAATCCCAAGAGCAGGCTGCTTTGAGGGTCTTTAGAGACCCAGTGACTGTCACGGTCACATGCATCAGCCCCCCTGTAGGAAACCCCTTGCATAATCAGCTACGTCTTATTAGTTCATCTGGGAGGGTCATTCATTTCGTTCTTTCTGATGAACTTGGCTTTGAAGCAGTAAGTCATGGGACAGTTATATTCACTTCTTGAGCAGATAATCACTGAACACCAGCTCTGTCGTGCCTTCATGAAGCTGACAGTCATAGGCAAGACTCAAGACCTGTTTTGCTAGTGCATGTTTATTTAGCAACAATTGTAGTGACCACTGAGAGGGAAAGAGAGGATGCCCTGCCCCGGAGCGGGGTCAGGGAAAACTTCGAAGCAAGGCCCGCTTACTGTGGTTCTCCCGAAGCTTACAGTGTGCAGAAACTGCTGCTCTGCGTGCTCACAAATATCCCCATGTTTGATCCTCACAATAAACCTGAGGTGGGTACTGTCGTTATCCAATTTTATAGATGTGCAAAGTAAGGCACAGAGAAGCTGAGCAAGTTGTCCAAAGTCACACAGCTGGTAAAAGGCAGAACCAGGACCCAAACCCCAGCTTGACTCCAGGAGCCATGTTCTTACCCTCCACACTGGGCTATGGCTCAGAGGTTGAAGAAACAGGGAGCCACACATCTACAAGCCTTGGATCGGGAAGGAGTTTGGCATTCTGGAAACATGCAGAGAAGTCCCTGTGGCTAGATTGCACATGAAGAAGGACACAAAGGGGAGAGGTGGACGGCGGCCAGATCACAAGGCCCGGTCATGGTACTGGGACTTGACTGTGAAGGGAAGAATCAGCCCAAGGCTTGTATCAAATGAGAGGTGGGGAGGCCCAAGGGTGAATTTCCCAAAACTATGTTCTAAATACGACTATACTAGCACGTAGTGGATGAGTCCACGTGGGTGCCCACACGTTACTGTTTGTTCCCATGGATCAGAAGTTTCCTTCTTCCTCCACAGCCCCCACCCACCATTCCATTGCAGAACCTGATCCTACAGCCCAATGACCACACCCAAGGAGACAGAGAGAAGGTACAAGGAGAAATGACGGCTGGAAAGAGCCCAGAGGACAGAGGATGTCTTTGTTGGATCACAATTCGAACAGGCAATATCAACTTTCCAAAGTCATAAAACCTGAGTGGAAAAACATCGCCCAGGAGTTTTGGCAACACAGGCTGAAAGCCGTAAAAGACTTCGTTCCTTTGGACACAGCCTTTCTACTTCCAAGAATTTATTCAAAGAAGGTGAATCAAAGGTGTGAGCAAAGATGTTGATCACAGTTGTGATCATAACATAAAAATAACACAAAAACAAAACCTGGAAACAAGCCACGTGTCCAACAGTAGGGGACAGTTAATCAAAGTAAGGCCCAGCCACAGAATGGACTCATTTGCAGTTCTTTAAAAAAAAAGGTAGATCTCCATGTATCTAGAGGTAAATGTCCATTACTAACTACACACAGGTTTTAAAACGATTGGCACCATGATGCTGATTTAATGTGCATATGTATTTATACATACATATACACATGTATACATGTATGTAAACACACACAGAGAGCACAACGGGGAGAAGAGCAACCAGCAACACAGAAGGGCACACACCAAGGTGTTCACTTTTCAGCAGGGAAACTATGAGTGTTTTCTTCTTTGTTGAATTCACCTCTATTTTCTAGTTCTACACTGAACATATACTGGTCTTATGAGCAAAATAAACATGAAAACACTTTTAAGGAAACTCTTAAGTGACAGAGAACAGCTTCAGTTCATAACTCAGCGAGTTTTAAGAGACGGGACAGTCAGACATGCTGGTGTACCCCCACTTCTGTATTCAGATTTCCCACCACTAGGTTTGCCAGCCTCCTCCCAATTAGAAACACAGACACACCTTGCTCATCAGCCACCACTGGGGACCATGAAGGTCCCAGTGGAGAACTTTTCGGGAAACAGACATTGGCCTGCATACTCCATGGGATGGCATTTTTAATCCTTTGGGATGGAATTCTTTTTCAAGGCGTATTGACACACCCTGATTTTTCTGAACAGAGAGTCTTTGGACATAATTAAAATGTTCTCAGTGACACACGATCAGCATCTGAGCAAGTGTAGGTAAGTGAGGAAGTATGCTACAGCACTAAAAATAGTTACATATAAAGACCAGAGGCCTGCCTTCTAGACCAGCCCCACCTTGGCTGTCAGCCAGGTGATTTCTCTGGGCTGCAGCGTTTCCATCTGGAGAAGTGAAGGCACTGAACTCCCCAAGAATGCTTCCAGCCCGGCCTCACCCCTCCCTCCCCTCCCCCCCAAGGCTGCCAGCCAACGCCCACACACCAGCCCATCCGCCTCCTTTACTGTGTATCTCCCAGTTCTCTGCTCTCATGGACCACAGACACAGCAACATGGCTGACAGTGTAAGAATAGTGCCTACATCAAAAGTCAATGAGCTCTGATAAAGCCTTATAAACCTCGGACATATAATAATTTTAAAGTGAACATGTCTTTGTACACGAGGATTGTCTGGAAAGTATTCAGCCATGTAACCGTTCTCGTTATAATGACAATGGCTGGATTTTTCCTGGACAGCATGCATGTATATGTGTGTGTGTGTATACACACACATACATATTATATATATACATTCAAATTCCCATTGCACCCTCAGCCCCGGGGCTTTTCTGTCTTGCTTCCCAGTGGTCTGTCTGGTTACGCTCCAGGGGGCTAAGGACAGGGGAGAACTGCCTTCTGGGTATGTGGAGAGACTTACAAAAGAGCTCGTCTCAGACCAACTGTAAGAGGCTATATATAAATGGCTCCTAAATGCCTAAATTCTCCTAGTGGTGGTGCTGGGACTAGAGGGACTGGAATATTTTTCAGAGGGGAAAAAAAAAATCTGTCAGAGATTTTAACCACCAGCTGCCGCAGCAGCTGCTAGGGCCAGCCCACCGTAGATTCAGTCGGGCCAGCAAAGGGTTGATTTTCCGCTGGAATGTCAGGGAGGGCAGCTTGGATCAACAAGTGCTTCTCCAAAGAGCCATGAGTCACCCCCTTTCAGAGACTGAAGCAGGGAAGGTTCTGCTTCAAAGAGGAAGACGTTCAATTCCAGGATAAAGAGCCAGCCTTCAGTTCTGCACACAGAACCCATGTAGCTTATCCAGGCGGGCACCAGGATAAGCTAGATGGGACCCACAGAAGTAGGAGCAGCAATATGAGTAGCAGTAGTAGCAGTAGTAGCAGCAATAGTAGCAGCAGTAGTAATGGGATCAAAAGAAGTAGTAGCAGGAGTGGTAGTAGTAATAGTAGTAGCAGCAGCAGCAATAAGGGGGCAGGAGGAAACTCTGGGGGTGATAGATATGTTTATGGCTTTGATGGTGCTCACAGTTTCACAGTTATATCCTTATCCCCAAACTCATCAGACTGTATACATTAAATATGTACAGCTTTTTATATGCCAATCACACATCCAGAAAGTGGTTTAAAAAAAACAAAACAAAATGGGATCACACATTGCAGGGTTGATTAATCAAGAGTAAGGCAAGTTCAAAGTCTAAAGCAAGGAGAACTCTGAAGGGTGGTCACAGGAGAACAGACTGCCACAGACAAGTGGGCTTCTTTCAAGCTGGGGTGACCTGAGAAGGCCCCTGCGGGGTGGGCGGGGGATAGAAGCAAGACAAGTGTTTTAAGAGACAGACGTGTGCAAGGGCTTTGCAGAGAAAACAGCTCTGCCTCCCTCGCTCCCTGACGGTTGACTGGAGGGACCATCCCCAGTGCTGGGCTGATCCTCACCCTGTGACTAGAACGTGACCCACCGGGACGAGCACAGGATCAGTTCTGAGGGACCCCAGACCAAAACGGGCAGCCAGAGTCTCATCCTGAGGAAACTCCAGATGGACACAGGTTGAGGGAGTCTTCCAGCACGAAAGCGCTGTCCTCTCAAAGGTTATGAAAGGCAGAGGGAGACAGGAGTTCTTCCACACTGAAGCGGAGTCTGCAGGCACGTAGAGGCGGACACGTGCTTTTGGACCGGATCCTGGAGCAGATGGAGAAAGTGGCCGGGCTGGCAAATCGGGGTGATTCAGAAGCCTGGGTGGTGTATTGATTTCCCGAATGGATGGCCACACTGCTGTTGTGCTGGGAAGTGTCCTTGCTTGGGGGAAATGAACACTGAGGTGTTTCATTTTGTGCTGTGTTATGTTTTGTGTTGTGTTTTGTTGAGGGGGGCAGTGTCATGTCTGCAACTTGCTCTCAAATGATTCAGAGAAAGCGTAATGATAATGGGTATATGTGCACATACACACACACATATATATATCCATCCATATGTGTACATGAAGAGAGGATGAATAATAAGCATGGGTAGTAAAATGTGAACAGTTGAGGAATTTGGGCACCGGGAATACAGGAATCCTTTATACTATTCGTGGAACCTTCTGTAAGTTAGAAATTATGTCAGAAACCAACAAAAAGCTTGAGGCGCCCGCAGTGCTAGTTCAGGTGCCAGAGGACAGAGGATCTGGGGTCACTCGTGCAAGAGGCTTCAGGCAAGGGACGTGGGGAACACTCAAAGTCGATCTGGGGTTTGAACATCCAATTAGCTGGAAAGCCACATTATTAGCTACACGCCTCACACATAATACCTTAATCCTCCTGTGCTATTAGAGACTGAATACTTAGCTTTCAATGAAGCCAGTTGTTCAATTTAAATGAACTTACATCACTCTAAGTAGTAACATCTGTGCGTCTGTGGTTTTGATGTGCTACTTTTTTTTTTTTCGTAATCCAGCGTGAGTCATACTATAGAACTCTTAAACGACCAGGCAGCCCCCGCACTCAGGACAAGGCCCCCGGGGAGCCGCACACCACGCTGCAGAAAACACTGGCACAGCTCTCACCGACACCGCTGAGCAGAGCCCCACACGGCCCACATCTGCTCACTCCTTTTTCTGCAGAAAAGCCCAGCCTGTCATAAATCAGCACAATCACATCTTCCGAGATCTCGTATCTTTGTGAGCTGCTGGCCAGTTACGAGCTGGGCACGACCCAGCTGGCAAAGGTGAGGAGCCACGCAAAGGCGCGTCCCATCTGGAGCACACGTGATCGCCCTGCTCAGCTCTCCCCGGAGGCGTCCTGACACAAAACCTCCGTCCTCTGTGTGAGGAGTGGAGCCGAGTTCTGCTTCTGCTTCTGCTTGCCAAGGTGTGCTCACCAGGTGCACAGTTCTGTGGCCCTGGCATCTCTGCCAAACTGCTTTGCCTTTCCAGTCACCATGGAGGACAACTCGTCCTTTCTTGATCTGGCAAAGGACGAGTGTGGCAATGGGACAAGTGTAGCCTGGCATTCCTCTGGGGCTGGCACAGGGGCTGGGCTGGGTGGCTAATCTGATTCCTAACAGAAGAGAGTTCCACTGCTCGTGGAAAAAGGGTCTCATGGTGGGGCCTGGCCGAGGTCTCAATCAAGCATGCTGTCTTCATTGCTGATGGTAATATTTTATTTAGACTCAATACTGGAACAAACCTAAATTATGACACTAAAAGTACTAATAATAACAACGAATGACGATCATAAGAGCAGCTAACATTGCTGTGAAGCGCTTTTGCACACCCTTGCTCATCCAGCCCTTAGGGAGGGGTGAAAGGCGGAAGAATTTGAATCTAGGTCCAACAGCTCACCATCCAGGCAACCACATGGCATGTGTGCCCTGGGTCTGGCTCCAGCTAAGAACAGGGAGACAGCTCCCATAGGTCCGGAGGAAGGCAGCCCTTCTAAGAGAAGCATGTCAGGGAAAATAGAGATTTTCCACTCCCAGACAAGTAAGTCCAGCAATTTAAAGATTTAGCCTTCCAGTAATTAACATAAATACATGGCTACTTGTAGTACCTTAGAGCTTTGCCGAACGCTGCCTTTTTTCATTCTCCATCACCCCGATGCAGATGGCAAACAACTTATTTCATAGGAGACTGAGACGTCAAGAATTAAGAAACTTGGCAAAGAAACACAGCAACAAGAACCCAGGCCTCCAACACAGACCCTGTCCTCATTACCAGAACCCACGCTGTCTCCCTGGGCCTTTCCTCCGGTGGGCACTGTCCCCAGTTCAGCCCTATGAGGGGCATGGAGGTGGTGGAGGCCCCCGGGGCTGGGGGCAGGAGGAGGCAGCAGGGCCCGCAGGGGAGTCGAGGCCCCAGCAATAGGGGAGGGACCCTCTCTCTCCCTTGTTCCCTGCTACATGCTCAGCCCAGAGTCAGCCAGGCAAATGTTTACCAAGACGAACGAACGGCCAGGGGCAGAGGCGCAGGGAGGCAAGCCGAGGGCATCAAAGAGGTAACTGGGCTCCAAGGAGGCCGACATGTGATGTTTTATGGACGCTTAACACTGAACATCTGTCCATTTTAATTACAAGCTGTGCTTTTCATATTTTAAAGCCAAATTTTCCAGACCTCATACAGGGAGCAAAGGCTTACTTACGCCCAGAGTTCCAGAGGGGAGCCGATGCAGACAGTCACTGACCCTAGAAGCGAAGTAGGCTCTGCCCAGCCAGGGGGAGTGAGGCTCGGTCTTGTCCGCCCTTGAGGACAGTACCTGGCTGACCACAGGATGAGCCGGCAGCTGTTGAATGCAGGTTCCTGGGCCAGGGAACGCCCAGGTAAACCAGCTCAGTCAGTATGTGCAGGAGGACATGGGGTCTTTTCCTGTTTTGTGCAAAGCATGAGGGAAGGCCAAGGGTTGGAGGGGGGTGTCCTGGTAACCACAGGAGGGAACGCACACTCCTGACTCTGACATGACCCCACTTCGTCCCACCCCTTCTCAGTTTGGAATGTGCCCCCACAACAGTCATGGTGTGGCACCAACCCTGCGCCCTCAGGAGCTCACACTGGAGAATGCTGGCCAGCAGCCGCACAGTCTAAATGACAGAGACCTGGGGACAGCGCCTGGACCTCAGAGGACCCATAGGGACACCACCAGAAAATGAGCAGAATTAGAGGGACTCTAAGTAGCCAAACCTGTCCACACAGCAGCCAGTGAGGCAACTGCTTTCTCTTATTTTTTCCCCCAGATCTGCTGTGAGCTGCATTTCTCTTAGTTTCCTAAAACAAGTTTTACTTGTTTTCTGGGGAAAGTCTAAGTGACCAATAAAAAGGCAGGGTGACAAAACAAGAGAGCATAGACATAAAGGGACCTAACGGATGGAGACCCCCCTAAATAAATTGCTTCGAAGGTGAAAAATATTGACAGGACTCCACGTGCACCACACTTCACAGTTTGCCAAGTGTTTTCATGCACACGATTGAGCTTCCCCACCCACAGCTGGGTGAGCCAGGTGGGCACGGAAAAATGTCCCCACCATTAATGAGAGGGAAGCCATGGCTCAGAGGTGGTTAGTGACTTCTCAAGGTCTCACAGGTGGTAAGGGAGGGGCGGGGGTTCTAATACAGGGTCTTTGTCTCTAAATCTGGAGCTATACTGCCTCTCCCCACTGCGGGAACATCAGTCTTGGGAACTTGGCGCTGTCTGAATTGGCAGCACTGAACACATGTGCTAAATGACAGACTGACACCACAGCCCAGAGCAGACTGGAGAGGAGGGCCGGAGGGGTGCAATGATGCTCAGCGCACCCCAAAATGAAAGCTCATTACAGATCATTGCTCTGTGCTCCCCCGAGCACTGCGCTCGCCCCTCTATATTTAGAGGTATTTCCCTACAAATCTGTGTTTCCCCAGGTCTTCTTCATTCTCCAGGATGATTTCATAAGCCTTCGGCTGCTTTGTCATCACAGGGAGTTGCTATGGAAATGATTACTGAGGTTATAAACAAGGGTCTGGGGAGCAGCACACAAAGCTCAGCCACCAAAACAGACTTCACATGCCTCAGGCACCCGTCACAGCGGGAGAGAGCAGGGCACCCAGCCCTTCGGTGTTCTTAGAACTGCTGTGCTCTCCAGAGTTAGTGACTCGATCACCAGCTCCAAACCCGGCTCCAGGGGGCCTGTGCAAGCGGGGCCAGGCTCTGCGAAACCACAGTGAACCCAAGAACCATTTGCTGCCGGCTATGCAACTGAGTCCCAGCAGACGACACACAAATGCATATACACACACTTACACCACACACATACAAATACAAACACACATACACACACACATACCATACACACAAATATAAACACACACACAGAAATACACACACACCACACACATACAAATACAAACACACACAAACACACATACGGTACTACACACAAATATAAACACACACACAAACATACAGAAATATAAACACACACACAAATACAACCACATACTCACATATACACAAACACCACATACATATACAAACATAAACACACACAAAATACAAACACAAATATAAACATAAACACACACCACACATAAACACACAGAAATACAAACACACACACGCATGTGCACGCTCCTGACCCAGCACTCAGTGTCCCCCAGCCTCATCCACACCAGCGGCCTCAGGCCTAGCAAGACCACAGCTCCCTACCTCTCATCATCCCCGTTAAAACCGGTCTCCCCCAGCTCCTCACACCCTTGCAGTGTGCTCTGCAGGGGCTGCTAGTGGCATTCTGGGCGAGGCAGTTCTTGGTTGGGTGGGACTGTCCCATGCTCAGAACCCCTGGCTTGCTCCAGCTGGTCGCCAGCAGTGCCCTCTCCAGTCACCGGGACCAGCAAAGCACCCTCGTACATTTCCACGTGTCCCCTCCTGGGACCATCAAGACTGCCTAATGTGTGTATGCTTGGTTATACCACACACATGCACACCCCACACACAAGCACACACATGCACATACCCACACACATGCACACACTCCACACACATGCACACACCCTGCACACAAGCACACACGAATGCACAATGTGCACACAAGCACACACACATGCACGCACACACCTCCTTGAACACGGAGCCTGTCTTATTCACTTCAACCACTGCTTGTGTCACTTCTGTGGAGTATTGCAAACCAGACAGTCCTCCCCCCAGCAATGTCTGTCTCCATAGAAACGACCAACGTAAATAACCACCATACAAAAAGCGGGATGGAACCAAAGAGGCCACTTCGTCTCGGGGACTTAGCTGTGAGAACACCAGCCAGGTGTCTTGGGGTCTTGGGTTTGAGTCCCACCTTCACATGTGACCCTGGCCAAGACCCTGGACTTCTTTCTCCGAGTGTCCCCTTCCATGTCTGTAAAATGAAAACTTGATCTTTTAAGTTTCCTTCCAGCTAAAATATCTGACGCACCTAAGCCTAGTGGGACAAAAGGGAGGGACAGGAACAGGAGGGCCCAGAGGCTCATTCTGACCAGGTTTCCCACAGGACACACAGGCAGGGAAGGCTGAGGATGGAGCCTGGCCTACCTGAGGCTCAGGGAGTAATTTCCGATGAGTGACGAGGGACAATGAAGGAGCCACAGAGGCTCTGGAGAGCTGAGAGGTGGCTGTGAGGTGTGAGCAGGGAGGAGGTTGTTCCCTGACCTACTTCCTGCTCTGACTCTCCAGGGGAGGAGTGCCCACGGCCGGCAGAGCCCGCGAGACGGAGCCCTGTGGGAATCCGCTCCCTGCCACACAGCTGCCCAGCACAAGTGGCACCATTCTCTGCAGGAGCTCCCGGCCTGACCTCAGAGTGGGGAAGCCAAAAGCCCGGGGAGGCAGCTCACTCCACAGCTCCCTTCCTCCAGGGTCCAGCAACTGTCCAAATGGACCCTCCTGAATTATCCAGATAATCTGAAGGGACGAAACCCATTGATAAAACCCAGCCTCAGGACATAGCCCCAAACATTTCCAAAGTCATTGCCAAATACAACAAACAGCTTTTGGAATGTGGCCTCAGACTCCCAGAGAAATAAGAACAGAGTTCTCTACCTGAGAACAGAGCTCACCTTCCTCTCTGGCACAGAAGACAGATTTTGACAGAAGGGGCTTGGGACAGGCCTACACACCCAGAGACAGATTTTGACAGAAGGGGCTTGGGACAGGCCTACACACACACACACACACACACACACACACACACACACAAGTGCACCTACACTCAGCACTAACCAAACCCCTGGTTGTCCTTCCCTAAGCTCCTCTTCCTAGTCCACCCGGGCCTGGGAAACACAATTTTCCCACAACGTCTATTTCTGTTGTGTTTTAAACTGCTACCGCATTTTCCTGTTCTAGCATCTGACAGAGGGAGAAACAACAACAATAACAGTAAAAATGTGATGATGGTGGTGGTGATGTCGTTTTAAGGAAAAACAGTCGCTGGGGGCACAACAAACGCTGCGGGAACCCTAGGCACCCGCTTGCTGCATGAGCGCTCTGGGCTGTGCGGTGAATCACTGTGTGGACTTTTGCAAGTCGCATTTCCAGGACGTCCATCCAGAGGCAGGGGCAGCAGGAGCCAAGGACGCCAAGGGGAAGCTCGGGAGGGTCACGTGCCGCGCCCCAGCCCTGAAGTGCGCCCAGCCCTGCTGACGTAACTATTCGAGAATTTAAAAGTCCCAAACTCGGAGGAAATCCAGCGCGGTTGTTATAGCGAATCCACGCGCTGCTGTGGCCCACCCGGGGTGCCCCTGCACGCGCGACCGGGTGGGGCCACACGAACGACGGGGGGTGGGGACCCCGGCCACCACATGGACCCCATCAACGGGCAGGGACCTCCACCACGGTGGGGATCCCAGCCCGCAGGCGCGCACCCCAACCACAGGAGAGGTCTGACCGGTCTCACCCCACAGAATGCGCCTTGGACGCGCGAGCCTGCTAGTCCCCCCGCAGACACAATCCTTTTGCCAGATGGAACACAAATGTGTGTCTAGCCACTTTCCTCCCCTTCACCAGTCCCCGCTGGGGAAAGATGAAATGAGCCTCTGCTTCCCGTTCAGCAGCGTTTGTCTGGAGGCCAAGGTCCCGGGGGCGCGGGTCCGCTCCCTGCCCCGGGGCGCCCGCCCGCCCGCGCACTTACCGGCCAGGGGCGCCTGGGCACGGCCCACACGGAGCCGCCTGCCTTCGGGGACGCAACTGCCAAAGAGCCCCGAAGCGGCTGAGTTTTCCAAGTCAGACGGCAGCATGCGCAGCCCGGACCGAACCTGGGACGCAAACTTTCCCGGGGCAACGGCGAGGGGCGGGATCGGGGCGGCACAGCTCCCCGAAGGGCTTGGGCAAAGTTGCAGCACAAAAGGCCAAGGACTGGGAGCGCGGCGGCCGCGCCAGGCTCCTCCCCCAGCTGCCGGCGCTCCGAGCCGGCCGCGCAGCCAGCTGCTCCAGCAGGGCGCCCGCAACCTCTCCTCCCGGCCCAGGAATGCGCACCCAGGGGCCCAGGCTGCTGCAGGGCGCGCCCGCGGCCAGCCCGCTGCTCCTGGACGCCCTGCAGACTTCTTCCAGGAGCCTTTGCGTCATGACAACTTGTTACAGTTCTTAGTTTTTTCCACGGCGCTTTCCACTCCGCATGGCAACACGGGGAAGGCACTGGCGTGCGTAATAACTGAGAAGGCCACGTACACGCGGGGCGCGGGGTGGTGGTGGCAACGCTGCGGGCCCACAGGGCCGTGGGGGCCGGGGGGATGGGAAGAAGTTGGCCGGTAAAGTAGGTGGGGATGAAATGATCTCTCTCTTGTTACTGGAACCAAATTCTTCACCTGCAGAGACCTCATGCTGCTTCAGCATGGAGCTTTCGGGTGCACGGTGCACCCTATTTTCCAAACACTTGCTGAGGTACCTTCTCCTGGGCTGTGGCAGCCTCTGAGGTAGGCAGAGGCTAAATGCAAACCTCTTCCCCCGGCCCCATGTCCAGCGAGCACGTGTGTTTCTATTTGTGAGTTGTCTGTTTTGCTTTGTCCCCGACATGGCCCCAAATCACCCCCTTCCATAGCATGGGCCTCACACCCAGAAGCCGCGCTTACCTGCCCTCACCACGGCAACGGATCCCCTTGTCTCTGGAAATTTCTGCAGCAGGCCCCAATCAGAAGAGTCCGTGGCTATATGCGGACACCAAGCTTCCTATTTTAAGTTGTGTCAAGAAAGCACTGCTATAGTTTATATACTTCGGGGCCAAAGGCCAACAGACTCACAAATGACTCAATGCTTCCCTTCCTCCTCTTAAAGAAACAGATGCTCAAGGCTGGATGGCCCCACATGAGAATTCTCTCTAGAATAAAGAAGTACACTTTTATTGCCTTCTATGAAAATATTGTGTTGCTTTTAAACACCGTGCTTATAATGGTTAATTTCTGATGCCAATTTAAATAGATTCCTTGTCCACGTAGTCTTAAGGTACTCGTGTCGCAAACATGGTAAGTTGAGACTCAAATACCGGTAAGCTATTTTGTTCAAACGGTGTCAAAAAATAACCCACTCGCCACCTCAAGCATTCCAATTAGGCAAAGAACTAAGATGCTTTTGAGGTGTCATCCCTTTCATATGAAATAGCCCCTCCACCCCCGGTGGCTGGGTGCACCTCCCTCATGACACAGGAAGGCACTGCTAGGCTTTCAAATCCACTGTTGTGGTCACCAGATTGATGGCCCCCCAAAGTACCCCATCTTAATCCCTGAGGTCTATGAATATATTAATGTACATGGCAAAAGGGAATGAAGACTACAGATGGAGTCAAGGTTACTAATCATTTCACCTTAAAATAGGGCGAGTACCCTAGACAATCCAAGTGGGCCCAATGTCATCACAAGTGTCCTTAGAAGTAAGAGAGGGAACAAGAACAGAGAGAAAGAGAAGTGACAATGGAAGCAGAGTCAGAGAGAGGTCGGAAGATGCTGGGTTGCTGGCCTTGACAACAGGGGAAGGGACCATGAACCAACAAACGTGGGCAGCGTCTGGGAAGTGGCAAAGCAAGGAAATGCATTTTCCCCTAGGGCTTCTGGAAAGGAGTACACCTTGATTTTAGCCCAAAGACACCCATGTCAGACATTCTACCTACAAAACTACAAGAAAAATATTTCGTATTGTCTGGAGCCACTAATCGTGTGGGCATTTATTACAACAGCAATAGGAAAGTAATAATAGGTACCTGGTTATTACTGTGATTGAATGTCCTCTTTGAAGGATTTTACCAAAGTACCTTGGATTCCATGAACGTCTCCAGAGTCTAAGACCATTCACTACAGGAGAAACGCTCTGGCTGAGGAAGGCCTAACCCTATCACCTCTCCAAGGTATCCCCAAGCTCAAATAGTGCAATGATGTTGGGCAGCCAGCATTCAGACAGAGTCATAGTTCAATGCGGGACATACCCGTTAGAAGACAAAGTCAAGGACTCCCAACAGGGGATGAGATTCAAATCCCACAATATGAAAGACAGAATCTACACTGGAAACTCTCAGCCAACCCACACAGCCCTGGTCCGAGCCATGGCCAGAACTGCTGCCCACATAGTAAGCCAGAAGTTCCAATAAAGTCGCATTGCCTTGTCTTCCCGCTCCGGGGTCAGGTTACAACACAATGCTGGTGCAGAGGCAGACAAACAGATGCACACACCTTTGTGCCTTCAGTCTTGGGATCCCTGGAACCTACAGAAAAAGACTGACTCATGGGCAGGAAGCATGTGCCTCAGTCATTGCATCCCATGGGTGAATCTTTGTCTTAAGGTATCTTGGGTGTAAGTACAAGTCAAGGCCTTTGCAGAAATGTGGTCTGTATGAGCGGTTTTGGTAATGTCCTAACGTAAGAGCTGTTCAACTTTCTTTTTCAGAGTTTCAGTGTTTCTGAAGTCATCCTAAGTAAGGTGACCAGATTGTAACATTGGTAAAGCGGGACACCATTGACCGGGGGGGAGGGGGTTCCTGATTAAAAATGTGGTCTATCTCCCGCCGTTCCCTAGCTTGTCGTGCATTCTTTCCAAAAATCGGGACTTTTTTAAAACGCCGCGGGACGCGGGACAAATTGTTAAAAATCAGGACTGTCCCGCCCAAAGCGGGACGTCTGGTCACCTTATACTAAGGCTGCCTGGGAGGCACGCATAGCCCTGCAACAGAGCTGTTCAACGTGTAATCTTTGGGTTCCACGTAAGATTTTATTTGGAGGAAAGGATCATTTGGAGAAAAATGGGGGGAAAAAAGAAAATATGTAAACAGTGTTTTACAGAGGAGACTTTGTGCCATTGGACTCCTGTAATCCAAAGGAGAGTGACATAACATGAAAGGCTACATAGTGACAGAGCAGGTGTCTCGAAGGAGGTGTGTATAAACCTTAAGTAGTGAGAACTATGTAATGAACCCTATCTGTTACTCAGTTTAATGTTATCAAATCAGGGCCAGCTCATGCTCATTTCCCTCTGCGACCCAGGTTATTTTGAAGCCAATTGCAGACATAGTCGCTGTATCAGTTAATATTTTTGTTTGAATTTCCAACAGGCAAGGACTGGGGAGGGAAATTCTGAAGGTGAATGCTTTCCATGTTAACCCAGGGAGACCCACGTCAGATGTTTTACCTACAGAGCTGTAAGAAAATAACTGGGCTAATTCCTCTTGCTCCCTCAGCCTCAGAAGGACCCCTTAAAAGGCTCAGCACTGCTGAAGGCTGATGTACAACCTACAAGTATTAACAGAGACAACCGTGAACACCAGACCCAGGGGTCTGAAACTCAGGCACGGAAAAGTCACTGGGTTATTGTTAAAATGCACCTGGAGACTAGTTCAGGAGGTCAGGGAAGGAGCTCAGGAAAATATGCACGTTAGCAAGCCTAATGAGCAAGGATAGTTCTGTGGGGAATGCTTTCCAAACCACAGTTGGAGAAACTCTGAACGGGAACTTTTGTGGCAGGAGTCATTAGTTACCTACAAAACGGCTATTCCTGCTCATTGACCCACTTATGTGCAAATATTACATTATATCTGTGAACGTGTCCTGCTCCGCTGTCTCTCTACTAAGTGATTTGTATCTCTTCTCTCACCTGATCATCATCCAAGCCTACATGGTGGGCAGTGCTATTGATCTTACCTGACAAAGGAGGACACAGACTTGGAGTAGTGACGTGTTTTACCCAGGGTCACACCAAGCAGAGCCAGGTTCCCAAACAGGCTGTGTGTCTGTGAACCAAACTCCTAACCAGTCCACAGTGCCCATAATTTTTATGTATTCTGAACATGTCAGCACAGGAATATGCCGTGAGGAACCCAGGACTAATACCCAGCTCCAGCATGTGAGTTCAGCCCTCACACTAGTAATATAAGTTCCACTTCACCAGTGAAATCTTAGAAAGTGTTTTTCTTCTAGCAGGAATGACTGCTTTGGGCTTCTGAGCTGGGTCCTCACATTCTATGAAGGGCTGACCAAGCTGTGAGGTACATTCCTGAACTACAATCCAGCAAAACTTCGTGGTAAGGGAAGAGAGAAACATGTGGGTGGGATTCTGGCCCTCAAAACATTCAGTCATTACCTCCACCCATACTAAGATGAAATGTCAGCCTGAACCCAAAATACAGGCAGGAAATGTGTGGGGGCAGCTTTCCACATGACGGCTCAGCCTCATCCAGAATTTCTAGACATGACCTTGGAATCTTCCTTGAGGGCACACAAGCCCACTTTACACACAGGCCTGCATTGCTGCCCTTGAACTTAGTCCTAATTTTAAATCTTTGACTATATAGGAAGCAAAGCTGGGCCTGCTGTCCTGTCTTCCTGCACAGAAAAACAATCTTCTTCAGGAGTCAGGGTCTGATGCCTGCATAACATCAGGGCGGTGGTTGAAAAGTAAAACATGTGATGAAACAGCCATAGTGGTTCAAGGGTCTGGTGGGTGGTGGGGGTGGTGGGTGGCTGCAGGGCTTGGTTCAGTCTAATAATGATCATGAGTAACACAGATGTCTCATGTCCCCACCAGACAAACGAGCATCTGAAGGCTGAGTTTTTGGTTTGCATCTGCATCCCATGGACCAGGGGTTCTCAAACTTTGCTACCCAAATAGAATCACCCGAGGAATTTGTAAAGTTCCCTATGCACAGGACACACCCCACATCAATTAAATCAGGAGCTCTGAGTGGCACACAGGCATGGCATCAATATTGCCGCCTGGGAGATTTCCATACTAGCCAAGGTTAAAAACAGTGCCTTAGGTGTCTGCTACTCAGAGTGGCCCATGAACATAGCAACTTTGGGAACTCTGGTGTGGGGAAGTGTGAGCGCCTTGTGTAAGTGCCGATTCTGACCTGGCAGCTCTGCGGTAGGACCTGAGATTCTGTCTGTCCACCAGGCTGCTGGTCTAAGAAACAGCATTGGGGCTGGCATGGCCCTGGAGTAGTGGCTTTCCAGAGGCTGTTTTGCTCAGCAGAAGACATTGACAGTCTCTGGGGACATTTTTGATTGTCATGACTTGGGAGATGCTACTGACATCCAGTTCTGCTGAACATCCTCCTATGCACAAGACAACCCTCCTCAGCAATCACCCGGTCCCAAATGCCAATAGCGCTGAGAATGAGAAATCTTGCCTAGAGCACACAGCACAGGACCTTTATATAGGAGGCCCTCAGTTTAGTGAATGAGTGAGTGAATGAATGAATGAATGATTTTTAACCACAAAGATTTTGTTGCATTGTTAAACCAACCAGACTGACAGATTTTTATCTCTTTTAAGGGAAGTACCGCATAGGCACACTCTCTATCTACTGGACAAGACACAAGCATTCTACAAACATTTGCTGAGGGTCTACTATGTGCCGCTCATTGTGCTAAGGAATAGACCCTGGTGCAGACCCTGCCCTCAGAGGGCTCACTCTCAAATGGTGAGAGATGTGCACTGAGCAGTTGCCTGTACAAGCCCTGCGCTAGCACTTCTCAGGTACTCTCACACTGAATATTCACTGGGTAGGTGCCAATTTTATACCCATTTTACAGATGAGGAAACCAAGGCCTCAAGTAACTAAATAACTTCACTGAATTCCTACAGTAAATAAGTGACAGATTTGAACCCACATCTGTCCAGCTCAAAACACCCAAACTCTTCTAAAAGATTAATTTTTATTGTTTGTTTGTTTGTTTGTTTGTTTTTTGACAGAGAGAGAGAGACAGAGAGAGAGACACACACACACAGAGAAGGGGAAGGCCCAAAGCAGTCTCCATAGTTGTACGTCATTAGTTTTCAATATATTTTAACTCCACAGGTGGCTGTGGGGCTGCACAGGGTAGGAACTGGCCCGGAAGCCTTCCTCATCTGAGGCATGACCCCCACAAGCTGGGGGCCTCTCACATGGGAAGCACGCCCAGGGTGAGAGCTGAACCTGGAACCAAACTGGGGGCACACCCCTGTTCAGCATATGCATCTGCATGAGCGGACCCTGGATACGATCCTTGGACCCTGGGGTTATAGGATGAGCATTCAACCCGCTGAGCCATCCTGCCTCCCCCACCCAAACTCTTCTGCAAGGGATGAAATCCTATATGACAAGCTAATACATTGGCCTCTGTCTTAAAATTGTGGTCAGTTTACAGAAAGGACTCTGGGTACTTGGGCAGGGGGTGGGGGTCCCCTGGGGAATTGGAAGGTTGAAAAGGCTTCACAGGCACTACATTTGCCTGAGTCCATATGGTCTCTTGAACAAGAATGTGGTCCCTAAGCAGATGAGCAAATGGGGAAAGGACAAGGCAGAGGGGTCAGCCAGGGATAAGGGCATGTGAGTCTGGCCAGCATCTCTCAGTCACTCTGAAGTTCTGGCCTCTAACACCTTGAAGTCTGGGCCTGCCTCTGTACTTCCATCTTTCTCCACGTGTTTCTACTAAAGGAAAAGGGAAGACATGAAATTAGACTTGTAGAGCCAGTGGCTTTTCAGGACTTCCAGAAGGAGCCAGAAAAGTGTCTAACAGGTCTCCCATTCGGGTCAGTGATAGACCCCGAATGCAAAATGCAAAGGGAGTCTCTTCAAAGAAAAATCCTCCCCAAGCAAGATCATATCTACAGAAAAAATTACTCTCCACTGAAAAGAAAATATGAACCAAGTAAGAACTATAAACAGCAATTCAACAGGGAGCCTGGTGGTGTCTAGCAGATAAACTTCCCATCTTCACACAAAAAGCAAAACTCAGCTTTGCACTGATCATTAAGAGTGTTTTATCTCCCAAGGAGTCATAGCCCAATCGTTTATAAAGACACTTGAAACAGACTGTTGTGTCCTCTGAGTTTTCTCAATAAGTTGCAGCCCAACTCTCTCCTGAGTTAACTGTCATCCAGACTGCTCTCTCCATCAGCATCCCCAAATCATGGTGAGTTAGAGAATCTGCTCGTCCAACTAGCTCTTTATAATGCTTTTCCTGCAATCCCACCACAAATGCTATCAGCCACCAGCAAAGGAAAGCCAGGGCCAGTGTGGCACAGAGGCCACAGCTAACTCACTTTGCAAAAAAAAAAAAAGCTGGAGTAAGCCTGCATATGCAGCTTTCTCAGACAGAACCCCAAGGACAAGAGGACCCCCACCCCCAGGAAACCATCCATAACATCAGTTCATACCAGGCTCACCTGGGCGCTTCCAGTACACAGCGAAGGTGATGGGTACTCGCTCACCAGGGTGCCAGTAGGTTCCCTGGAAAGAGCATTGGTCTTGAGGCCCCGAAGAAATGCATTCAATGTGACTCAGATCAGCGGCCCCCTGACAAGCTGTGTGGCCTTAAGGAAGTCACACAGCCTCTCTGGGTCTCAGGTTTCTCACCTATAACATGAGGAGCCTGAGGGTCCTGAAAGTCCTCTGGTTCTGATATTTCATGACTGTGGACGCCTGAGCCAGGCAGGAGGCGGGACTCGTCTCAAAGAGGGAGCCCCCCAGCTACAGGGCCTCAGGAGGCAGAGGAGCACCGGCCAGACATCCTTCGTAGGTGGCCCGGAAGGGCAGTCTGGTCTTAGCTGAGCCTTCAAGCCCAGGCTTGGCGCTCTCCTCTCCCCGAAATTCTCAGGTTCTGCCCACTCTGGCCAGGCATGTCTAAATACCAGCTGCTTGGTCACTTGCCAGGACGGGCTTCCTCCTCCAGCTATGATGCTATGGCCTCTGGCCGTCAGGCAGGGCAGACGACCTTCAGCCCTGCTCCTTCCTCTCGGAGCTTTGAGATGGCCTTGGAGCTTTGAGACGGCCTTGCAGCTCAAGACATCCTGCAAGGTAGTCAGGGCAGTCTGTTCCATAAGACGCACTGGGAGCCCGCATTCCGCTGGGGCAGCCTGCTGCGCTCACTCACATGGGTGCTCCCTTTTTCCCCACAAACGTTAGGTTTCAGCCTCTTTGCAGCCACTCTTGGCACGAGGTTAACCCCAAACCCCTGGTTACCCCAAGGACGAGAATGCATTCCCCATATATGCTGGATGGCTTGACCTTGCATCAAATACAATATTGCAACACTGAGGCCACCCCCATGCGGCATAGGGCGGCTGGCGGTGAGGGGATGGGAGGAGGCTTTAGCGGGTAGTGAAACATCCCAAAGAACCCAGGGCAGATGCAAATGACCTTCAATACCTTTCAGCAAGCCCATGTGTCAAAGCACAAGTGTTTAACAGCAACCTGCCTCAATAATAGTGTTGGCATCATTCAAATAATGGTAGTAGTGATATAGTAATAATGATAGGAATAATAAAAACAATTAAGTGCTTACTGCATGCCAGGCAGGCAGGAGACTAAGCTTTTACATACTATCTTTATGTAATCTCCATAATAACTCCACGTGGTGGACCCTAGCATTATACACATGATACAGGTACAGAAAGGGAGGCTTAGGGTGGCTGGGGAATTCGCTCCAAGTTGAAGAGTCTAGTGGCCCAGCTGGAAGTTAGACCAGGCTGTCTCCCTGCCACATCCTATCTGACCCAGTTTCCTAGGACAGGAAGCCTCCAACTCACCTCATAGTGAGTTGGGTTGAATTATTCAGCAAGCACCTATGGAATGCCCAATGAGCGCCACACGGAGTATCAGGTGCTGGGTAACCAAGAGCATGTCTACGAGTCTAATGTTCCCAAAGAAATGTGATCATGACTTTTTCTCCTGGCCAGAGGCCAAGACCCACTCTCTACAGAGACAACCACCCACAAGTATCTGAGCAAACATGTCTAGACAGAGCATTCAGAGTCCTGACACCCAGCTCCTGACCCTGGACCAGGGGATACAGAGGCCCAGGGAAGGAAAGGAAGGACAGTCATGGGAGAAGGCACCCATGGAATAGATAGGTGCCACCTGATCCCTCAGGAGTGTGTGAGCAGGGGCTGGAGTCAACAAACCATGTGCATTGCTCACCTGCCACGTGCCAACCCACCTGCCTGCCCACCCATCCATGTACCAGCCACTCTTTCCAATGGAGGAATCCGTGCTCAGTGTTCTGAATGCCCCTCTCAGCACCTCCTGTAGGGGAGAGACCATGGCTTCCCTCCTAAGCTCCCAGCCTGGCTGCACACATGCTGGGTGGCTGCTGAGGCCTGTGGGAATGGGCTGGCCTGCGGGACTCCCTGCAGCTCAGGGGCCTTGTCCCTGAGCCAAGAGCTGACAGGACACTGCTCTGTAATGGTCACAGCTACCGACCACTGAAAGCTGGCTTGGCACAGAGTACGCTGCATCTCGCCTCCTCTAAATCCCCATTTAAACCCCCCTCCCATTTTTAACCGCAGGAGACTGGTGGTCCATTTACCTGAAGAGAAGTCAAGGCTTGGAGCAGCTAGCTGTGTGACCACCCAGCACGGCCCCAACATGAATCTGAACTCCAGCATCCTAACCCCTCCCTCCACCCAGCCTGCTTCCATCCTCAGCCTCACTTCTGGTCCCTCCTTGTCCCGCCCTCCTTGCTTACTTGGGGCTGCTTCCAGGGGCTCTGTGGATGCCCCTAGCCTGCAGACTCAGCGCTGACCCGAGTCCACCGTGCACTGTGGGCCTCTCCCAGGCCACCCTGCACCCCTCGCCTGAGATTCTTCTCCCCAGAAGCCCTCTGGACGCCTCGCAAAAGGAGAGGGCGTTAAAACTATCAGTAATCAGACCTGTCCCAGGGCCTTCCCTGGAAACAGAGAAACGCTTTCGCCATCTCGTCTGAAGCAGCAGGCTGCTAAAATATTTAATGCCGGAAGACTTCGCAGGCCCTGAGAAGAAAGCGGAGACCAGGATGCCGTTAGCTGGGGCCCGGGGACGTGGCACACCCCACGTAAGCCTCCTTCCCGCCCTGCCCCTTCTCAGAACATGAGCGGCACTGTGCAGAGATGGCGTGTGGACAACCAGTTTCTGCAGTGGGCCCATAAACATATAGTCTTCGTCCCAGGCCGGGAGGGGCACCCTTATAGATGTGACCACTGGGGATGTGTTTGCAGGGAGGGTTCTAGATTAAGTGCAGCTGTTTGTGGAACCAATTGAATTGATTGGGTTATTGGGGGGGACTCATTACCAGGCCTGGGTGTGCGGTTGTACCCACTAAGCCAGGCCTCTGGTGTGGCCAATGGTAAACCTTCTTGGGTCAGGTGCTGAGAGCCACCTCCTACTGACCAGTGTTCTGGATGCTTGTGCCATGAATATGTCCCAGTTTCTATTCTGGAGACACAGCCACCTGGCTTTCCCATTCGCAGGGCCAAGGGTAAGCAAGGTCACAGAGCTAGAACTTGATCTAGAACTTGAGGAGGAACCGGTGCTCGCCGGGCACCACCGGCTCCTGAGCCCTCACACGGCCTCACACACAGAGTCCCACGGCAGATGGTGACCTCTGAGCTCTTACGTATACATGAACAAACGACATCTTCGAGCTGGGCTGTCCCAAGCAGAAGCCACTAGCTCCATGTGGCAATTTCAATGTTCATTAATCAGAGTTAAATAAAAGTCACAATTCAGTTCCTCGGGGGCCCTGAAACCAACCTGTCCTAACATTGACCCTGGATTTTCCAGGGGATTTTCAGGTGCTTAGTAGCCCCCACAGGGCTAGCAGCTGCCATAGTGGACAGAAGAGATACAGAACATCTCCATCACTGTAGAAAGTTCTAGCAGATAGTGTTTTCTTAGAGAATAATCCCCCCAAGAGTCCACCGGGCTAATTATTTAATGATCAGGGGTCTAAACATGAATTTGATGTCTGAAAAACTTTCTAGAAGGTTCTAGTGCCAACTCTAACTCTTATTAGTTCTGACTTGAGCAAGCCATGCCACCTGTCTGAGACTCTTTTCCTCCTCTGCAAACAGTACCTACTAAGATGAAAATGAAACAAGATGCTCCATGTGAAAGTCCTTTGGCTCAGAAGAAGGAACAAGTGCGAGGAGACTTATGAGTTCCTATTTTATGTCAGGTGCTCTAAATAAAGCCACTGGTGGACGGAGTGTACCTTTAATACGAGGTACACTTTACAGGTGAGTGAGCAGGTTCACAGAGCTGGAACTTGAGGCCTGTGCTTGCCCCTCAGCAGAACTCAGAATTCTACAGTCGTCTCTCAAAAGCCCAGAAGCAGGTTTGGGGTGGCTGGCGTTGCTGGGAAGAACAGCCTCCTTCCGGTGGCAGGGTCCTCCGTTCAGCTCAGGCATCAAGGGGGAAAATATGCCCTCAGGAGCCAGAATGCGGTACTAGCTCTGCTGTTAGTTTCCTCATCCCTGCCCCATTCTGAACCCCAACAAGAATGCCCCAAGTTTCCTTCCAGCTCTAACCCGCTGGGGTAGAAAATATCCATTTCTCAAACGTTGCTGCTAAAACGAACCTGAAGCCAGATCTAGCGCAGTGGCTTCCGTCCGCCAGTGGCGGTAATGAGAGGTTCCAGGAAGGGAAGTCGGGTCAGCTTGGACACGTTCATTTGGAAAATCATAACCTTGCCCTGAAGCTGGCCCTTGGGTCCAGATGCAGTGTGACAGAGGCCCTGGGGCAGACTGCTCAGGCACCCAGAAGAGGTGGAAGCCAAGGAGGTGCAGCCCCACTGGGGTGGGGGTGGAGGGTAACAGCCCCCTCCCCCGGAAGAGGACGCCACCCTCACCACCCTTTGTGCAGGAGCCTCATGAACCAGCTTTCCAAATGACTTGGCGCTTTTCTGAAGGGCAGACTCACCTCTAAGAACATTATGGGACACAAAAGCTTCAGACGATAAGGACTATGTCTTTAAAAGCTCCTTTGTCTTTTATATATGACAGTTTACAAGGACTGAAGCTGTTGGTACTAATAGAAATCCAAGTCACATGTAGTCTTTAGTGCCTAAGCACCTTTGAACCACGTGACCAGCTTCTTGTGAGCCAAGCAGCCTTAGGGGAACCCCCAGTGACAGGCAGGACGCAACCCAGAGAGGTTGACCGGCTGGAAACAGACTCTCAATCAGGCCCACATTGGCCGGGTCCAGTGGGGTCTGTGACCACTTCCTTTGGGGCCTTGGGCATTTTCTCCTTTTGCTTAATGGCCAGGATGATTTTTGAATCGATACATTTAAAATTATACGAGTAGTCCCCATTTTTACTGGGCACTTACCATCTATCAGGCATTGTACTAGACGCTTTGGAAATATTCCAACTTTATCCTAACTCCAGCTTTCACAGGGAGGTATTGTTTTTCCCATTTTATAGATATGGAAACTGAGGGCTGGGAAGTTAAGCCGCTTATCCAAGGCAGCACAGCCAGCCAGAGGCCACTGGGATGGGACAGGGTGAGTCTTAATGCCACCTCTCCATTTGGGAAGAAAATTGCTCCAAGTGAAATATGCACTGGAGCTTCATAATAGCCAGTACTCCTCACAAGGAAGTTTAAAATACTGGAAACAATGTAACAAAGTCAAACCTGAAGGGGCTTCTCTTGGAGGTGGACGGGATCTGTTGTCCTGGCTTTATCTGCTAAGAGAACTACACTTGAGCGCTTTTTTGTTTTTGGCTTTAATTTATACAGCTGTAGTCATCCTCAAAACCTTTCCTTAAACTGGAAAACATGGTGTCACAGCTGGTAATTTTAGAAGGCGGAGGAGAGAGAAGGAAGAAGCAGAGACTGAGAGGGAGGAGAGCGTGGGGGTCAGGGTGCCTTTTGCAGACCCAGCAAGGGCTTCCTTGGCAAGGTGCCAGCTGCTCCCCTCTGCTTTTCCTCCCTCCACAAGCCCCCCACTTTTCAACCCAGCTGCCCTTCATGACTTAGCCCAGGTCTACACAAGGACCCGGAGCATCTGGGAGTCATTTAGCTCTCTCAAAATGCACTAATAATTGAAAAATGATACCTTCCCAACCATTTTCCCAAGTGGAAAAGAAAAACCCCTTTAAATACGTTGTGGGTAAAAACCAGCTTGGTGATGCCCAAGATGGACCCAGAACTCCATAGCTGACCATCAGGGGTACATAAGCAATACGCCAAATTCTAAACTTTCCAGCCACATGGAAGAGAGTCGCATACACACCACGTAAGATTGGTTCAAGCACCTTCGGTAGAACAATCTGAAAATAATGTGAAGCTGCGTGTAGGTCCCGGACTCTTCCACAAGGAGGGACAGTGCCGTGTACAGAAATCCACAGCAGAGCCATCTGTCAATCTCTGCTTCACGTGTTTGGGTGCCCACGTGCCGCTCACATGTGGAATGTGGCTACAGGCAGACAAAGCCACAGGACAACCACCAGCAGGGCCAACTTGACTTCAAAAGCTGGGAAATAAGAGCGGGAAACATGTTTGCACTCCCTGCATCTACACATGTATGAGGCCGAGTTATCAAACTATCCTGTCGCCGAGAGAGAAAAGAGACATGTTCACATATCAAATCTGATCTGTGGTGTCAGCTCTGTTCAAGAGAGCAGAGCTCACCAACAAGCAGAGCATTCGGGTTTGATTTGCTTTGCTCTTCTCCTGGCAGCTCAAAACATTATTTTTATGTTGAAATACAATACACAACAGTCCCCAATGAAAGATACACGTAACGTTTTACCATCAAACACCATCTCAAAGCTTTTTAACTTGAAGCTGATCACTGTGGGGGTCAGAGAGAATTCACTCTCCTCACCCATTAAGGTATTTCAGTCAGCACAGGATTCAGTTCTGGAAAAGCAGGAGAGCCAGGCTGGTACCCCATCCTCAGGTGAACAGTCCTCCCCCGCCCCCCCCAAAGAGAAATGGTGGTCAGTCCATTCCCTGCACAGGAGAAGTGCCCCGAATCACTGTAACAGGGAACCTAACACCCTCTGAGTGCCTCCACCTGCAGGCATTGCCCTTGAATCAATGACCTCAGGGCAACTCGATGGGGCTGGTACAGTTGTCATCCCCATTCTACAGATGGGCCAACTGAGGTTATGGATAGAGCTGGGGTGGGAATCCAGGGCCCCTGCTCTGAGCTTTATCACCACCCCAGCCCCTGAAGTGTGGCCACCCAACTTCTTTCGGACTGCTGCTGAATGTCACCTTTACCTGCAACACCTGCTGCTCCCAGAACATGCAGCTCCTGGCTTTCTGCGAGACTGGCCCGGGTCCATGACACAGCTCCCTCATGGTAAACGGGTTCACCAGAGGTACTGAGCCTCCTCTTCAAGGCAAAAAAAAGAGTCCCCAATGTTTGCGCCAAACGTGGATGAATGAGGTTGCTGGGCAGAGAGACATGGGTCTTTTGGGGTCCCCACAGGAGGGTGTGCCCTTCTGGATCACTGTCAAGAGCTGTTAGAGCTCTGTGAGGGGCCGGGGTGCGCAATGCAACAACCACTCGCCACATGCAGCTGCTAAGCATGTGGAGTGTGGCTGGTCTACACTGAGATGTCCCGTGACTATAAGATACACATCAGGTTGTCAAAGACTTCTATGGAAACAAGGATGTTGAATATCACCATCATAACTTTTAGATGAATTACATGTTGATAATATTGTGATATGCTGGTTAAATAAAACATATTATCAAAATCAATTTTATACTTAAATTTTGTTTAGGTTTTTAACATGGCTACTAGAAAAGTCAAAATTACATCTGTGGTTCATGTCTTGTTTCTACTGGACAGAGATGGTCTGTACCTTCCTGGAGACCTTTGATTGTCTCCTACGAGTAAACTGGGATCTGTTGTAGCCTATTTGCTCAGATGTTACCCCCCTTTCTGATTCCCTTCAAAGGAAGGGAGCCAGAGGCCACCCCACCTGGCCGGCTGGAGGGAGGGTCCAATCAGAATTCTTGCCAGAAATCCTCAACCAATGGGAAGGTGGAAGAACTTTTTCCCAAGAGCCCAAAGCACAGGCAAGGCCACCAGCTTGCAGAGCCAAATGATCTAAAAAGAAATAGACCACAAGCCACAAAGGAAAGCTGTGTACGTAAGAGCCACGTACATCATTTTAAAATTCTGGGTAGTCACGTTAAAAATAGGAAAAAGTGATAAGTGAAATTTTAATAATATATTCTCACCTGGTACATTCAAAATATGATCATTTTAACCTATAGTCAATGTAGAAATCTTTGATGTATTTTATATATATATATTTTTCATACTAAATCTTCAACGTCAGGTGTGTATTTTGCATATACAGCACCTCTCCACTCATATGACGAGGGGCTGCCTTATCAGACCCCGCAGCTCTATACAGTCTACAAGTCTGCCACCCTGAGGACCCTCGAGCAGAACAAAGTGAACAGAAACACTGGCCACAACCTAAGTGTGCACTGCATGGCAAACGGACAAGTCCTACCATGGCAGCCACTAAGATTTGTCTGCGAAGAGTTCCAAGGGCAGAGGGGAAAAGCAACTCTGTGAATATTTAAACAGAAAAAACGGGGTGAAAATACACAATCCCCATAAACAACAGTTAACCGTTAGGCGGTGTCGTTGTCCGCTCTTTCTCTTTTCCTTTATACTTTTCCATGTCTTACAAGTGCTCTACCATTAGTTTATAAATTACCATTTAAAAATTGTAAAGCAGTTAAAACAACAAATCAGGAAATAGGTATTGAATTACTATATGTCAGGTCCTGAGTTTTTCAAGAACGGGATGAAACAGCCAGGGACATTGAAGGAGGAGCTCCCGTATCATCTTTTCCTACTCTTTCCCTGGGAATCGCAGCGCATACTGGCAAGACCTGCAGGAAATCCCATGCTCAGTCAGCCACAGGCACAAGTCTCGGATGCAGAGTACACGCGCATGTACCCCGGGAGAATGTACCTGTGTCGAGCTGGCCTGCAGTTCTGAGAGTTGCCCATGTAGGGCAGGACAGGTAGAGGCGGGCGTCGGTGGAAAAACAGGTGACCACATCCTTTCACCATGTGCAAAATATGAGCCAAGTCATTTATAAAATGCCTGCAGCTGGCTGGATGATACACTAGCAGGCCACAGACAGGCAGTAATTTAAAGTCCAATCCCGCCCAATCATACACACAACACAAGCATGTGTGCACACAGACAGGCACACACAGAGCACCAGAACAGCCAAAGGCCTGGGGTACAGCAGAACCTGATCACAATGTGTCACTCCACAATTTCTCCATTTCCCCCAAAGGGTGAAACTTCCAAGCAGCAGCTTTTGCACAACCAGAGCTGTCACCCTGCAAGTGCCAAGGGCTGGGAGTCACAGTTTCATCTGTCACTTGTCTCCCTCCAATCTCGGGACCTCTATGGAGGGTGCTGCTGCTGACGATGAGACATTCCTGCTTCAGATGTTAAGTCGTCGAGCCCATTTGCCTCAAAAGGTAATAAGCTAGATTAGTGGTTGTCTAGGGGCTCAGGGTGGTGGGGAGTTGGGGAATGATGTCGAAGGGGTGCAGGGTCTCCTCGGAAGGATAACCATGTTTTAAAATTACGGCGATGTTAGCACAACTCTGTGATTATATTAAAAGCCATTGAAGTGTGCACTATAAATGAGTGAATCGCGAGGCTATGGTATTTGAAATACATCTCAATAAAGCTGAGGGTTTTTGCTTTTGTTTTTTCAAAAAATACGTACTATTTCAGATATGAAAGCTACTCTTTCAACACCTTTTACGACAATGGAGGTTTCCATCACATCAGGACCTGCATGAAGAACTGGGAGCAGCTATTTTCCTCTTTCTTACATGAGGACTCATGTGTAAGCCATGCTCTTCCTTTTGCAAAACACCCAGGGTGTCTCCGTTGAAGGAAGGCCTCACGGTTTCCACTGACCTTAGGGCTCCTCCTGCACTTCCGGCCTCATCAGAAATGACCTCGCCGGTGACACCTGGAGCATCCTTCTCAGGATCTGAAGGTAAGGTGGGTGAGCTGGGCCTGGGGCTCTTCCTGGGATAATGTAAGGAAAGCAATAAACAGTAAGGAGGACATGTCGTGTCCTAATGAAAAGCCTATTACCCCATCAAAGCTTTACACGACTACTGTGCCATGATCCCCAGAGAAAAAATCTGTTTCAGGCAGCCAGTGGCTTTGAGGTGTTTTTGAATCCTTGAGGCCTCGCTGTAGAACTGAATCCAGATTCAAAGCAGATATATCTGGATTCCAGAACATCTGACTGACTATAACCTATGACCCAACAGTGTGCTGCTTCTCAAACAGTTTAAGTGGGATGAATTTAGAACACAAGAAAAGGCATCAGACGTGTTAACCAAACAACTCCCACACCTCCTCCACCCATTAGTCACATTTTCCAGGATCTCAGAACATCCAGAGATGGAAAGCAGGTCAGTGTCCACAACTAGCTACAGAAAACTTAGCTCCTTAAATAACCGCCCATCTATCCATTTGATGACTTATAGAAACCAGGGTGAGACTGCTGTTGAAGCTGACCCCACATTCCCATAGGAATCATTCTTTTAAGTACCTTTCTGTGTGGAGTGCTTCTGGGGCCAGGTTTTGCGGCTTCGGTCCCCGAGTTTCTTCATGTTCTGGAGGTGAGGAGACACACACCTTCCTGTCCCCAGCAGGAGTGGGAAGCTCAGGCCGGGGTTGCTGCTCAGCCTGCTGGAGCCCAGCCGGGTTGTCCCCACACAGGAGGGTGGCAGCTTCCATCTCTGGGTCCCCAGAGCTCCCCGGCAGCGTGGGGGCAGGGGCCACACCAGAGAACATCCTCGTAGTACCTGTTTCCGGCAGGTCACCAGACACACGTGCCCCGGTCTCAGCCGTGCTCAAAGTGACGTCACCCTCTGCTTCCCCAGCAGCCCCTGCCACCAGGCTGGGCTCTGGGGGTGGGTCTGTCACTTCAGCTGCTGGCTCAGGGGTGCTCTGGGTTCCCAGGGCTTTCTGTGTTTCTGAGATCCCAGCAGCACCTCCATGCCTCTTCTCACCCCCACGTGTGTCGGGAGTTCGGGGCTCCGTGACAGGCGGAACATCTCCATGGGGATGTTCAAATCCTGGGGCAGAGCCACCCGGATCCCCTGTGTGAGCACCACCTTCTCTGGGCGGGCTGCTGCTGGTGGGTGTTGCCTGAGGCTGTTTTCCAGAAGGGATTCTGTCATCTTGGACTAAGTCCTCTTCCCTGTGGCTCTGGGGAGCCCCCTGCATGCCAGCAGCTTTGTCCCCTGGAGTGTCAGGAGAAGCAGCCTGTGAAGACAGACCCGGAGCTGATTCCCTCGGGCCGCTTCCCTGCTCTGAGCAGGCCTGGCCCAGCCCAGCTTCTCCAGCCCCCTCCGGCTTCTCGCTTTCCGTTGGCATCTCTGGGACACCAGTCATTTCCTTCCCCACACGGACACCTGGCAGGTTGTGCTCTAGGGCCGGCCCCGCCAGCCCAGGCAGCTTTTCTGGAGCTGGATCCTGGGGAACCAGATGGGAAGTCTCCGCCTCAACAGCCAGCCCTTGCCTCTTCTCCTCTAAGTCCAGCCAGAGTCCAGCAGGAGGGGCGGGGAGAGGGGCTCCAGCCACTCCATCTGGAAGCTTCTCTGGGCTTAATGACGCGGAGCAGGACTTGCCTGCCACGTGGCTCCCAGCTCCTGCCTTTTCTCCCAGCGCCCGCTGGGGCCGATCAGCCGTCAGGGCTCCCAGCACAGACTGCTCAAAGATCTTGGTGATGTGCTCCCTGAAGTCGGGGAGCCCGGCGATCACGCTGGGCGGCTTAGAGGCTGCGTCCACAGCACGCGGCGTGCCCTTCCGTGAATCCTGGGGAGGTTCTGCCATCCTGTCCCGGCTGCTCTCTGCCCGGCCTGCTGCATCACCGGCCGGGCCTTCCTCATGGGCACGGAGCGCAGGGATCTCACAGGGCTGGGCGCCAGCACTGGAGCCACTGCCCGCTGGCTTCTCCCCTGCTGTCGTCTGCTCTCCACTGGCCAGACACGGAGTCCTGTCCAGGTAGGGCACAGAGTTCCCATGTCCCTCAATGGTCCCTGCTTTGGGGCTTCCACTGGCTTCCACAGCAGAGATTTCCCCACCTGCAGCTCCTGGCTCAGAGAGGGAGGCCGGGGGGCCAGCAGACAGCTTCCTGGAGGCAGCATTTTCTAAGAAAAGCCGGGGCTCCCCGGTGGGGTGGGGGCTTTCACCAGGACCTCTGGGCACTTGAGAGGAAACTGCTTTCACCCCACAGCCTTCTGCCCCTTTCCGGGCAGCCCCCTCAATGTGCAGGTAAGGCGTGTCAGGAGCAGCCGCTTCTGGTGGCCCAGGGGGCAGGAGCCTCGTTGGGTCAGGGACTGCCTGGGCACTGGGCACTGTGCTGCTCAGAATCCCACCCACCTCTCCCGATGGCAGCAATGCATCCTGGCAGCCGGCCAAGGGCAGGTCAGCTTGGCTGGGCTCACGGGGGGCAGAGGCAGACGCTTGCTCCCCAGGGGCAGGGCACTGCTCAGCCTGAAGGAAGCCCCCACCCAGAGCAGCTCCTCCTGACACCTCTGCAGCCCCCCGCACCCCCAAGTCTCCTTCCTGGGCAGCCCCACCTCCCGCACCTCGCTCCTGGGCCGACGGGAAACTTCCAAGAAGCCGTGGGCCCTCCATGTCCTCCGGCGGGGCCAGCACGGGTCGGTGCCTGCCTCCCTGGGCTTCATCACGTGCCTGACTCTGGGGAGCATCCTGAGTGGGCGTGACGCTGGGGCCGGCGGGCCCTGGGGCTGGCAGGCGCTGAGCTGCGTCCGGGAGCGCCACTGAGTCAGGCCCACAAGGTGGGGCCTCCACTGTGCTGGCACTTGCCTTCTCGGCCTGACGCACGCCCTGCAGCCGAGGCCGGGCATCAGCTGCTTCAGAAACTCCTGCGTCCCCACGACAGGCTTCGTCATGCTGGCTGCTGGCTTTCGGCTCCGCCACCAGCTCCTGTTGGGACTTGCTCAGTTCCTGCCCAGCACAGCAACTTTCCTTTCTGCTCGAGCCACCTGGGCCAGAGGAGTCCTGGGAGGTGTCTGCTGCAGCTGGGCAGGCTTCCGACGGCTGGCGGTCGGGGCACGCCCCCTCTTGCCCATTCTCCTCTCGTGCTGACTGCTCTGTTACGTGGCACTCCGGAACTGTGTCCCTGGGAGCTGAACTTGGGGCACCAGACAGGCTGCCTGTGGGGAGCTCACTCTGAAGCTCCGGTCTAGAAGCCTGCTCCTCTCCTCTGTGAGTGTGCAAGCTCACATCCTGCGGACGTTCCACAGGTCCGTGGATTTGTGGAGAATCTGCGCCCGGGTTCTTAAAACCTGGATCCCCTGGAGAAATCTCTTTCTGGTGTTCACACGGCGGGGCCTTCTCCCTGAGCATAGCAGAGGCAGATGCTTCCGGGTCCAACTGGGATGTCTGGCGATGGTGCTGAGATAATATTGGGGGCCCCTCAGGGGCAGCTGCTTGGATCCAGCTGTCCCCTGGGCAGGACAGGTCTCCCTGCTGATCTTTCTGCGGGCTGAGCACCGTGAGCCCACAGACCACTGCTAAGCTGTCCCCCTCAGGGGGGTATTGCCCCTCAGCTTGGACTTCCTGCCCAGCTGCATCATGCCCCAGTCCCTGGGATTGGGGGGACATCAGCAAGCCCTCCCCATCACAGCCGCAGGGCCCCTGCACAGACGGGCGGCCCCTCGTCTTTACTTTAGATGAGCTCTTCATCTCTTGGGCTTCGGGGGCGACCCCTGCAACAGGAGTTGATGGGAAGTGGGATTTCTCAGATTCTAAAGCAGAAAGAGTGTCCATTCTTCGCAGCCCCCCCGCATCCTGAGAAAGCGTGTCAGGGCATTTGGGCTGTGACCCTGGCCCTGTGCAGACAGCTTCTTCGGGAATAACATGTTCACCAGCTCCATCTGGCCCAGGGGGCAGGACCGGGTCCTGCTTATGGAGCATGTGCAGTGAGCCAGGTGCCTGGACCACACGAGCTTCTCCCAGCATCCCACAGGCCACTGAGGCTCGTGAGGGAGAGCCGGGGCTGTCTGCACGCCTGGGCTCCTCCTCTCCAAGGGGCTGTGCTGAGGCCACACTCGGAACTTTGCTCCCCATGTCGCTGGTTGGCTTTGAAACCTGGTCTTCCTCCATCTCTGGGCTGGGCTTACAGCTGAAGGCCTGGCGTTGCTCTCCCCACAGGGTCCCGGGATCTGCCCCATCAGGGGATGCTAGGGCTTCTTCCTGCCATGGAGAGCCAGCTGCCGGTAGTCTGTTCTCCTCCTTAGCAACAGCTGGGCCATCAGGGGCCTTGGCTTCAGCTTCTGGCCCCGGTGACATCCTGGCACTTTCATCAGAGGCGCTGGGAGGAGGGGGCAGCACCCCTGGTTGGACTGGGAGGCTTTGTTCCCTGTTCCGGGGCTCTGCCCTCTCCTCCTGGGGCGAAGGGGCAGGCAGCTCTTCTGGACCTTGTTCCTCACCTCCGAGACCTGATGCTTGCTTTTCCCGTCCCACCAATCCTGCACCTGCCAGCTCTGTGGCTGGATCTCCAAGAACAGGCATCTCAACCCTGGAAACCACCTCCCTACCCAGCCAGCTGGACGGTTCTGCGGAAACAGATGCCCGAGCAGCTGCCTGTGAGACGGTACATGAAGCTGGGGGCGCCTCCTCCGTGCTCACAAGTGAAGCCCCTTCAGGTTGGCCACCTGCTGCCACCCAGACAGCGTTACGGGGCTCGGCTCCTCGTGTTCCTGCCTGAGAGTGACGCTGAGCATCACCGGCATCCAGCGTCTCCGTCCAAGAGCCCCTGGCCCCAGGCGCCGGGGCAGCATGCGGTGAATCCCATGGTGGTTCTGGGCGTGGCAGTTGCACCCCCATTTGCTGCCAGCAGCTTTCCTGGGAAACAGCAATCGCCTGCGCTTCCGGGGCAGCCCCTGAACTGCTCCCAGGAGGAGGGCAGGCCCCAAGGACACCCAACTCAGTGGCTCCATCCTGAAGCGGCACCTCTACTTGGCAGCTTCCTCTGTCTGAGGCTCTGGGGGCTGGCTCTTGTGCAGTCGGGGCCCTGGGCCTTGTGGAGGACTCCTCCAGGCCATCGCAACTCTCCTTGCCTGACAGGGCTGCAGGAGGGCTCCTGGGGGCCCCATGTATGGTGGCCGCGCCCTGCCCGGGCTCTGGCGGGGGAAAGCCTCCTGCAGCCTCTTTCCCTGGGGACTCAAAGCCACCAGGATGGCTGTCTTCTCCACACAGCAGTCCCTTCACCGGGTCTCTGGGAGGTGCTGGTGAAATTCCTGGTGACAGATCCGTGGGACTGGAGGAGGTGGATTTTTGCCCCTCTTCCTTCAGGCCTTCCTCGTTTCCAACACTGGGGACAGTGGCAGCCACACTGTGCTGAGTAGGGCTGTCCCCCAGGGGAGCAAACACTGCCTGGGTGTCCCCCGGGGCATTTGGAGAAGGTTCCTTCCTGGGGTGCTGAGCCAAGGGCCAGTCTTCAGGTGCTGCTCCTGGGCTGGCCAAGCAAGCTTCCGGGGGGCCCTCGGCAAGGGGCATGGGGCTGGGCAGTGGAGAACCTTCTGGGCTCCTGGCTTTACGTGGGTGCTTCTTGGGCTCAGTCACTTCTGGGGACACGACGCACAGATCCAAGCTGGCAGCGCCCTCAGAAGCCAAGCGGGAGCCTCCTTGCCTGACGCTGTCAACAACGAGAACATTGAATGTTTCATCAGCTCTCATGGATGCCAAGGACAGAGCCACACTGCAGGCGGCATCCTCCCAACTCCCCCTACAAAATACACCATCCTGGTGCAGCTCACTCCTCCCCATGAGGAGACCCCCCACCCCATCCGCCCATAACCATTATGCATGCATGCCATCCCTTTCTCCAGAAGTCAACAGGGGATCTCAAACGTCCAGTGTGGGACGTTCCATGCTGATCATGCCGAATAAGGAAATACGGAAACTCACTCCTAATAGTCTAAAGTGCGAGAAACTCAGTTTATAACTACGTTTAATAATAGAGCGTTTGACCCTGTTCTGTGTAGCTTACAAGGGGTTCCCAAACACTCCTGGGGATCCTTAGATGCTCTGGGAAAAGGCACAAGCGAGCACAGCCGTGCTTTGAAATAAGAGCGATTCCTGATCATAGTTAACTGGAGCCTTCACATTCAACAGGTGGTTCTGTGAGAGGCATAATTCAAAAGTCAATTCCATTTAGCTGTGGAATTTCTGCATGTGACCTATATCTAGCTCTTGGGAGCTGAATTACTTTATACCCATATTTGTCTTGAACACACTTTAGCTGGACAATGTGGGAAGAAAAACTATGAAGCGGGCAGTAGAATTGGGGGAAACCAGGCTAGGAATTACAGACTTGCTATAAACAAACAACTATCTACTTATTGTAACAGCATATCCCATCCTCTATTTGGACTGTGTTTCTCAATTCTATATCATTCTAGTTAAGTGTATTTAAAAAATTTAAAACTACTACATTGCCGGTACAAAATTTTGAAAATGTAAAAAGGTAACAAGAGTATGGCTTCCTAAAGGCTTTTGCCATTGTCTTTGAAGTTATGGAAGGGAGGAAAATAGCAAAGGGAAATGTATGGAATGTGATCCGCAGAAAAAAATTCTACTTCAAACACTCAGTACCAAAATTCTAGCTTCCCATGCAAGGCAACAGAACTACACTCATATATGAGGGGTGCATACAGTGGGAGGGTGAAGCACATGCCCGTTAAAACTTAGAAATATGTGTTATGAACTGAACTGTGCCACCCACTTTCCCAAACTCATGTTGAAGCCCTAACGCCCAACGGGACTGTATTTGGAGACAGAACCTTTAAGGAGGTAACCAAGGTTAAAGAAGGTCAGACGGCTAGAGTCCTAACTCAACAGGACGATGTGATTATAAGAAGAGGAAGAGCCACCAGGAGGGCCCTCTTCCACGATGTCACAGTGAGAAGGTGCCACCTGCAAGTGGAAGAAAGGTCTCCCCAGGAACCCGCCCTGCAGGCCCCCTGACCTTGGACTTGCAGAGCTGTGACAAAAGGAATTTGTATTGTGCCCAGGCTGTGGCACTCTGTGACAGCGGCCCAGTCACAGCGGACTAGAACTCTAGGTACAAGGGTAGCTATTGTATTATATTGTCTCGTTGTTGAGGTGTCTGACGTCCCCAAATGAAAAGTTCAGACAATAATGACGGGTGAAATCTGTGTGGACAGCAGGGCTTTGCGTGGACCGTCTCGCTCACCCTTGCGGATGGGTGTTACCGCCACCATATTGCCGACGAGAACGCTGAGGACACACAGGTTGAGCTTGGATCTGATGGGCCATGACCTTATTCACTCTATGCTGCCTCTGGGATGAAAAGCTGAACCTTTGTGTCCCCAAATTCATACGTTGAGATTGAATCCCCAAGGCCAGGGTAGTAGGCAGTAGGGCCTTTGGGAGGTAGTTTGTTCATGAGGGTAGAACCCTCGTGAGTGGGATTAGTGTCCTTATAAAAGGGACCCAGGGAGAGCTCCCTTGCCCCTTCCCCCTCGGGGAGGACTCAGGAGAAGGTGGCCATTGTGAACCAGGGAGCTGGCGCTCACAGACGTGGAATCCTCTGATGCCTTGATGACGCTCCACCCTCCGGAACGGTGAGGTAAATGCCTGCGGGTGACGCCCGCCGTCTATGATATTTTGGTCCCAGCAGCCTGAACAACCGAGGCAGAGGGCAAGAGGCCCTGTGACGTCATTCCAGCCTCTCACCAAGCCCACCCCCTATGAAACCCACCTGACATCCTTGAAGGAGGTGTGTACACATCCCCACGACACCAATCTTCCTCTTTAGTGCCTGTTCCTGAACATACGACATAAGAACGGTGTGCCTGGGGCACAGCAAAGATTTAAGACGGACCCGAGAAAGCTGACGACTGTCTCTGATTGTCATGTTCTGGCCCCAAAGCAGAGCCGACAGGGCAAAGAAGAGAAAACTAAGAGAGTAAAGTTTTATGAATCCCTCCAACTCCCAAATGATCACGAGAACAGAAGTGCCCACCGAGAGCCCTGGCTCAGCCCCGGCTGGCATGTGGGAAGCCACCTAGGAAGCGGAAGGAGCCGGGCCCGGCCTCCCGGAAAGCTTCAAGCTCTAGAGGGCTCACCAGCTTCGAGGCTGATGGCTCAATGGATTGTTCCGGAACCGGCAAATCTGCACACCGCATCTGGTCATTTTCCCTTAAACAAGCACTTGACATTTAATTGCGTCCCACCCATTAACTAGGGTTCAAACCGTTTAGTAGTGAATGAGATTAATGGTGTGTGATTCTGAAATGAAGTGCTCCTATTTAGGTCAGCTGGTAATAAGACAAACAAGGCCACTTCCTGGTCCCCACCTCTGGCAGGAGCTGCCAGTTTAGGGGGAGTGTGTGTCTTCCCTTCAGGCTGACCAAAGTCATTATCATCTGGGGGCAAAATGATAAATTCACTTGATTCGGACACCGTGAAACCATGTGGGTCTTATCACAGAGCAACCAGGAGCACGTGTCTCACTGTGTGAGGCACGCACTCCTCCCTCAACAAGGCCCAGCCTTCGGTTTATTTAGCATGAGCCGAGCACCAGCCATCGCTTTGATTACCCATCAGAAGCCGGTTTTTAAAGCCAGATTAAAGCCCTTCACCAGGAGATTTGCCCAAGGGCAGCAACACTTCTAAGAGCTGAGCTGTTGAGGGCTTTGCATCAATCGAGGCTTACACAATGTCCTTTTGTGCTTCCAGATGGAATCGAAATGTGTGGGGTGGAGTTTCTGCTCAGAATTCAAAGGCACGCTCCCGTGGGCGGGGCTCTCAAAGGAAGGCTTTCAGCCCGAAGTGGGCGCTGCGACCGAGGGAGAAGTAGGGGGTGCTGGCCTGGGAGGAGGGGTGCTTGGCTGCCGCAAAGATCCGAGCAGACACGGGGAGGCGGGAAAGGCCCTCCCCACTGCCTTAGCCGGAGGCAACCACTTTCCAAAGGGTTCCTAACTACACAGTTCTGAAGACAACACACCGCAGACAGGGAACGCTTATAGCGGGGAGAGGAGGCCTGTGGAGCAAAAACACCAGCCTGGCCCTGGCCCACGCTGCCAGCCTTTAAGATCAGCAAAGACCGAAAGCAAACTCCCAGGGGTGGAAAATGCATGCATGTACTGAGCGTGTACTAAGGCCGGGGCCTGGCTAAGCGCTTTGCAGATGCCTAGCTGCATTTAATTCACACATATAGCATGAACAACACCAAGTGTGAACCTTGATGTAAACTATAGATTTTAGTTGATAATAATGTATCGATAATGCTTCGTTAATTGTAACAAATGTACCACAGTAACCCAAAATATTAATGAGAAACTATATGGAGGAGGAAGGAGTATGTGGGAATTCCCTGTATTGCTCCATTTTTCTGCAAACCTGAAACTGCTCTAAAATATAGTCTTGTAATTAAATATGTATTTATATATACCGTATTATAGTGTAATCTGTATAGCATTAAATGTTTTATATTAAAAGATACATAAATATAGATGTATATACACACCTAGCTATCTCTCCGCCAATAAAGAAAGAACTAGAAAAAAGAGAAAAGTCTAAGGGAAGCTCACTAATATTTAAGAGCGGTTGTCTGTAGACGGAGGGAGAACTGATTTTTTTTCTCCCTTTACTTTCCTGTTTTCCAAGTTGTTTTAGTAAATGCGCATTATCTCAGAATGGAAAAGTACTCCTCTCCTTACATGCTGTTGAAACCAGATGAGCAGAAAACAGACGCACACCTGACTCAGCACATGACCTGCTTTTCCCTCCAGGGTTAAAAGTCAGGGAGCTCACTCCTGGGCCCCTCCCTCCTCCTTGCCTCGGTGTTCGCTTCCTGCCCGGGACGCAGGAGGAGTCAGACGCAGGGCTGGAGGGGGCGGCCACACCGCTCCGCCGACACACCCAGCCTGGCAGGAGTTTGTGAATAGCTGCGGCCCTTCACAAAAGCTTGTTTGGAAGCTTTTAGGACACACAGGGATCAGGTCGCTAAGAGCTGGCCCCGGCCGCTTCTCTTTATAAAACACATCAGATCTTTTTGATTTTTCTTTTTTTCCTGGGCCTGAGAACTGACCTTGTTTTAGAGGGAAATTAAACTTGAAGGAGAGACTGGGGTTTGCTTTCTAAGTGTAGGGACCACAACACAGATATTTTCAGACACCCATGAGAGCTCAGCATGATGGCCACAAACTTGCAAGGGCTTTGGGTGGCATGAAACCCTGGGCTGGGTTCTAGTTGCTCCGTGGCATGTCCTGTCTCTGTGACCTGGGGCGGGTTCCTTAACCTCTCTGAGCCTGGGTTTCCATCTATGAGCCCCTCTGGCCGTCTGTATTGATGATCTCACTGAGCTGGGTGAGGTGGTCCGGTGTCTAGCATTAGGTAAATGTAGCCCACAAATGACAGTGGGGAGCTCAGCATAAGAAACACCTTGCCTTGCCTTTGAAGTCCACACTATTAGGTTCAGAACAGATGCCCAACAGACATTTGTGGAAAGAAAAAATGGCAAGGAGGGGGCAGGGGGCTGATGTGAGTTAATTATCCCCCAGTCCTGAGCCTCAATTTAAACGTTCACAGAAGACCAAACAAAAGTTAGCTTTGGTTATTGGCCTGAAGGTAACCTCCGGTCAGTGTTTCCTAAACTGTGTCATAAAATAAGGTGACCAGATTTTAACATTGGTAAAGCGGGACACCACTGACCGGGGGTGGGGGGGGAGGGGTGGTTCTTGATTAAAAATTGGGTCTATCTCCCGCCGTTCCCTAGCTTGTTGTGCATTCTTTCCAAACATCGGGACTTTTTTAAAACGCCGCGGGACGCGGGACAAATTGTTAAAAATCGGGACTGTCCCGCCAAAAGCGGGACATCTGTTCACCTTACATAAGAATCACATGGGCTTCTTATTGCAAATAGATTTTTGGGTCTCACTCCAAACCTACTGGATAGGACTCTTGATGGGAGGGGTCAGGAAACAGGGTATTTTAACTAGAGATAACGTGGAGCTGGCGATAGATCACTATTTCACAAATTTCCATGTTCACAAAAATCACTCAGGGTGCTTCTTAAAAACAGATATTAGCTTCTACACCTAGTGATTGTGATTCAGAAGGAGCAGGATGGGGCCTAGGAATGTGTATATTTGACCAAGAACCAGGTAAATCTTAGGATCTGGGAGCCTGGAAAACTGCCCTGTCTGATTTCATTTACTATCCTTCACTCCCAACCCCAATCTGCTCCTATGCTCTGAGATGAGAGTTTTACTGTCAAATATAAGAGCAATGCAATGAACTGAGCTATCTGAGAACAAGTTGTGTAACTGCTTGAAACTCACCAGGTTCTGTGGGTTCAGCCTGGGGATTGTTCGCGGCCACCATCCCTCTCCTGGAAGGTGTCCCTTATAGGGCACCAACTGTGGGAGTCCCTAAATTTATCCTCAGAACTCTTTCCTTGCATGCTTAAGCCTTTGTTTAAATACAAACCAGCCAACCACAAAGCCTTTCCCCACTTCCTGTTACCTGTGGGGTAAGTCTCGACCTCTCACCTGACCTCCCAGTTCTCAGTCTGGCCCCACTGCTCCAATCCCCTTCTTCGTGACCACCCACCACTGTGGTTTGGGCTCAGTGCCTGCTCAGCATTAGGGAAGTCCAGTTCAGGCATTCCGCCCCTGCCTGGGACGGCCTCTAGAGCTGTCCTCTAGTTCCAGTCCCCACCAAGGGACTCAGAGAAGCCCTCTTCTAAACGCCCACCGCACTGAGCCTGTGTCCCCCCCACAGCTGTGTGGCGTGATGGGCCGGCAGGATCGATGTCACCTGGGAATTTGTTAGAAATGCTGGTTCTCAGGCCTCGCCCCAGATCTGCCGAGTCAGAGTCACTGGAGAGGCTCAACAATCTGTGTTCTAAGCAACCTGGCAGGTAACCCTGCGGCCTGCTCACTCTCCAGAACCGCCTCATGACAGCGAAGACTCCAGGCTCCTTTGGTGACACAGGGGCCAGAACTTCGGCTGGGAATCACTGGGGGTCGCTCCTTGAGAAAAGCAACCATCTCTGAAACGCTGCCAGTGGTCTTCCTTGGAGGAATGTCCAATGTTCAAAGCTAAGGTTCAGTGCGGAAGCATAGGAACGGCTATGACCCAACCGCTGTTTACCCACCAGAATGGTAGTTCCCGCTGGTGCAACCTAAGAGCTCTGGGCAAAGGTTGCGCGATAAGTAAGATCTGCTGTTTGCAGGGTTTGAAAGGAAAGGGCCGCTTGGTCGCTGGTACCCAAGGAAGGAAAGGACGTTTCCACAAGATAATGGAGCAGGTATGCGGGGCTGCTGTGCTCCAGGGGGCAGTGCTGAGTAGTAAGAGGTGCAACCTGGGGTTAAGCTTTGCCCTGGAGGGCAGGGCGTCCCCAATGGGCATCAGGGAGGCACCTACAGCCTTGGCCAATGCAGGGCTAAGTCACAACAGCGACACCATGTGGCAACTAGCAAGCAAGGCAGTTGAATTGATGGTTCTCCCCATTTGGAAGAATTGACCGCCCGCCCATGGGGATGTGTAAATCCCATTCCTGAGTAGCTCAGGAGGAAGAGCCTTCAGGGACAATCACTGGACTTTCTACCGCAAGGGCATAATGCAAGCGCTCTAAGTCTGGTGTCCCCATATGTGAAGTGGAGGCCATGCCTCTGCAGAGGGACAGTCCCTGGCAGTACTGACAATGACTGTCTCCCTGTGTTCTTCCCCTGCCTCCAGGTCCAACAGGAGCCACTGCGGGCCTTTCTGTGTGTGCTTTCTCTCTGCAGTTGTTACCAGTAAAATCAGAAACAGTTTGAGGTGCACGGCTCCTCCCTTCTTTTGTAAAACCCTGTAATCGATCCTTTGAAGAGAAAATGCTGGCTGTCCGATGAGGCAGAGGGAGAAGAAATATGCACTTGGGGGCGATGAAGAGAAAGCAGGAAAAGGTCTTAGAAAGTGCGGGACGTCTGTGAGTCCCTCCAGCTTCCTAATAGAGTCCCCAGGCTGGGGGCTGGAGGAAGGCATGGATAAGCACAGAGCAGCAAAAGGGATGGGCATGGGACTCCTACCTCACCAAGAGTTCCAGTGCCAAGTATGGCACGAACACGGCACAGTCCTAGGACCCGAGGGACCTTGTGGCCTAAACCAGTGGGCATCGCAGTGGTGATGAGGGATGGGGGGGGCGGGGGGAGATAGATGATGGCGCTGGTACACCAGGTCAGGAGAGGGGGTCTGACATGAGCATTCCCACCAGCCTGGCAGAGTAAGGACTCAGAATCAGAAATGAATTGATGGAACGAGAAGAAAACTTTATTTTGTGCGCCTTTGGCATAGTAGCTGGTGCCCATCTGCAAAGCAAATGTTAAACGCTCTCATTGTCACTATTGTGGCTGCTAGGGTGGCGTACCCCACTGAAACAGCACACAGGGGAAACCCGTGCTCATTCTCTCCTCCTATAAGCACCCTGACTCCCCAGCAGACTCATCACTACCATGGAGAACCGGAGCCCCACCAGGTCCGCTCTTGATGTTTCTGTTAGCGACAGCTCAGGGCCCTGCCCAATAGGCCTGCTTACATTTATGGAGGAGAATCATGTTTCTAATTGTGAGCAGGAAGTTGCTCCTTTCAGCTTGCTCTTAGAAGGTACCCCTTTTATTCTCAATTTGCATGCCAGGGAGAGGCGATTCTTCTTCAAGGGAAAAATAATAATTGACTAAAGCTGAGGGACAAGAAACAAAAGATCCCGGAGTCACAGTTACTCTCCAGTCCAGCTACGACACAGGCCCTAAGTACCTTCCCAGTCTCTTCAGAAATCCCAGAACCTCACAAAGACAGGGAGGGAAGAGCTGGGCCTTGGATCTCAGCCAGCTCTGACTTCCCTTGTATAGTATTCTAGAAAAGATGAATCCACCCATTAATTTCATGATCACCGGAGCCAATTCAGACCAGTCATCTGGTCTCGTTAGAACTAAATAGTAAAGCCTTTGTCCAGTTACCATGATAAAAACTTTGTGAAAGTGGAGCAGAGTTCAAAGGTGCTGCTGCTCAAGGCATAATCTGTGATTCTGCTCCATCTGATCACCACTTCCCTAAAGAAATCTAATGTTCATCCCAAGAAATGCACAGTGCATGGCCAAGGCCACCCAGAAAATGCCAGTGGGACTGGAAATTCCCACCACCAGGAGTTGCCCTCACTTACCCATGACCCACCGCCGTTAAAATCCCAAGTCACAAATGTTGCTTAAACTCTTAAGGTGAAAAGCTACTGCAAAGCATCGGTGACCCAAACTTTCACTGTCTATTGTCTGTGACGGGGGTGGGGGCGGTCCGTCATTCAATTTTTCATTTCTGTTCCCTGGAGATCCAGGTCATTCGTTTCTCTAGTTATACCCTCCCCAAAGCTGGGCTTCCATTGTTCGGGAGGCTTTTTCCTACCAGATCATGTGCAATTATCAATTGCCTGGCCCGTGTCCATTCTGGGCACTGAATATTCATGTCTGCTGGCCCTCATCTGTGAATGCTCCCAAAACAACGGGTGCTGAACATGACATGGGAAGAATCTATATGACTTCTTCCCAATAGTCATGGCGGGGACAATCAGACCTGACTATGCATAAAAAAAGGAAGAGAGAGAGAGAGAGAGAGAGAGAGAGAGAGAGAAGACCTGACTGCATCATCGAGGAGCCACTGACTGACGGCTGGGCCACACCTGTACCGACCACCCCCACACCTGTACTGACCATCCCCCCCACTGCAACAGTGTGGCTGGTAGATTCCTGGAATTCATCCATTAACCTCCCCACTCACTTTATACAGCACTTCCGTGATATCCTGTCTCATCATCTGGTGGCTACAGTGAAGGGGTTCAGGACAGGGCCCCCCCAGTTGTATCACTTTCACCTGAGGATCATCTTGAGCTAAAGGCCACTGAGACCCTGTGGGCTCAAGAGAAACTTCTGTCCCACCCTCACCTCCCCTTTAACAACCTAGAGAATTTCAAGTAAGGGCTCTGCCCACAGTTAGAGTTACTACCGGTGATAACCTTTTATGACGCATCTGGAGGGCAGGCAGACTTCTAATTGCTGAACATCTGCTCCTCTTATCATCCTGCGATGACCGTCCTCCCCTCTGAAGCCCAGGTGCCTCCACTCATCCTCAGCTTAGGATGTCGTATGTGCCTCATTTTCCCTACCTGTCTCTGAACCTCCCATGTATGTTTGGTCTCTTGACTCATGTGTGTGTGGTTCCTGTAGACACTAATGTAATTATATTTGGTTATTTTCTCTTGTTTATCTCATGTTGATTTAATTATCAGACCAGCCCAAAGAACCTAGAAGAGTAGCTTCCTACCCTACAACTGGCTGCAATGTAGCCACAGATGAAACACCCTCCATGAGTCTCTGGGTAGCCTTGATCTTTTTGAAGTTCTGACAATCAAGATAAACCACCTGAGTGTTGCTGGAATGAAAGCCTACCATTACTAATGTCATCTTTGCACAGGAAGACGTTAATTTTCCAATCACGCAGATCTAGGCTATCACAAAGCGGGCTGAGAACTGCCATCTTGTACACCTCACCCCTGTGGGATGGGTTACGGGCTTGCGGGTAAGTTTTCAGAGCAAGTGGAGCAGAGCCATGCTGAGCCGGTAGCGAGCTGGCCACACCTTGGGCGGTGGCCGTCCTCTGAGCCTGGCTCCTACCTGGCCAGGTCTCCTCGGTCCTTGCTTCCAGCCTTCTCCGGCTTCTTTTTTATATTCTGACTGTCTCCCGGTGATGGCAGCGATCCTGGACTTGGAGCCGACGACGTCCTCTAAGCCAGAAGAGAGGGAAATGGGAGAGTCAAAGAGGAGTCTCTGAAAACACGAAAACATTTGTCAACGAGCCACTGACCACAACATTCAAGGGCCACGTTAATCATGTGCTTTATGATCCCGCTGAGCCCATACGTCCTATGTGCTCCCCTCAGAGTAAGGTGACCAGATGTCCCGCTTTTGGCGGGACAGTCCCGATTTTTAACAATTTGTCCCGCGTCCCGCAGCGTTTTAAAAAAGTCCTGATTTTGGGAAAGAATGCACAACAAGCTAGGGAACGGCGGGAGATAGATCCAATTTTTAATCAAGAACCCCCCCCAGTCAATGGCGTCCCGCTTTACCAATGCTAAAATCTGGTCACCTTACCTTAGAGCACAAATGATGAGCAAAGCCGGCGTGACCCCTCTGCTCCCCTGTAGTGGAGAAGAAATCGCTACACAAGGGATTCCAGTTGATCAGGACGATGGTTTTAGTAAGAAACCAAGACTGAGGACACCTTTCCTTCTTGGGGGAAGGGGGGGAGTATCATCTGCTCTCTGGAGAAAGTGGGGATATTTAATCTACGATCTTAAAGTCTCCAATCTGTGGGTGGCACCACGTAGATGAAAACACTTCCCTCCCCCCGGCCTCCAATCAGGGTTCTGCACCTCAGAATTCAGGGGGAACCCTGAAGCAAGGACAAAACTGAGGGAAGAAAATGGCAGACCCTTGGAAACTTAGGGGCCCCCATTTGAGGTCCTAACTACTTGGAGAGTTGGCGACCTTGTTTTTAACGCCCACCATAAGGCTGGTTGGCTGTGCAGTTGCTTTTTTAAAACCAAGATGTAAAAAAATGTTGAAACACAGTCAAACCTTCAAAGCATCGGACAGAGAGAGACGATATTTAAATGATGCTCATTTAAGCATGATATAAAAATCAGAAATGAGGAAAGGGCCTTTATAAACTCCAAGCAGTGTTCTCCAAAGCAATGGTTGTCTTTTGTTCTGTCTTCCCAGAAAACAAACCACCCTCCCCCCACCATCGCTCCCGGAAACAACACACAGCCCTTCCTTTGGGGCCGGAGCTGTCTTATTTTAAAGGACTCTCCCACCCACGCCCTCTGTGCCTGAGGTTCTCGTGGAAATGCTAGTCCTGGTGCCCTATGTCCCTGCTCATCGCGGCATGCACAAGACTCAGGTCAAGCCAGGTCCTTCCCCAGAGAACCAGAGCATCAGACATCTGGTGGTGGGTTCTGTAGACTATGAATGCAGAGTTCCAGGCAGCCTGTTTCTGGCCATGTGGAAGAAGGCAGCATGCTGGACCAGAGCGTGCGGCCAGCAGGTAGAGAAAAGCCAGGCGAGGTGTTCTCCCTGCCTGGTGCGTTTCTCTGAGTGGTTGGCTGCTTATGTGCACTCAGCTATGCCCAAAGATAAACTATAATAGATGCCTCACTTCTCAGGGGCCCATACGTTCCGGTGCTAACTCGATACTGCAATTAGAAAGCATCCATTCATTCACTTTTGCTAGAACAGGATGTGAGGGTAAATACCAACAACACAACAATACTAATAGCTTCTGTTTATTGAGCACTAAGCACCGGGCACCAGGCCAGAAGCTTTCTATGAGCTGTATCATTGAATCTTCACACATTCATAAGGAAGATGTCATTTGTGTCCCTGCTTAGAGCCGAGGCTTTGAGAGGTTAAGTATCTGGCCAAGATCACATAGCAGTAGAGTCCGGGTGGACCCATTTCTCTCTGACCCCAGAGCCAAAAAAAGGCACCTCTGGTCCACCCCTTTGAGGGGAAAGCATTGATGGAGGTAGGGCGAGCTGGGGCTGATGCCTCACCTAAGCTGTGACGTCTAACCACCCTGCTGGCTGAACCACTCGTGGGAAAGAGAGCCCCACCCTGTCCCATGTGCCCCAGTCTCCTGAACTGTCTCCAAGATGACAATCTCCCTGTAGTATCGAGAAAGTACCAACTTTAAATCCCCGTACATCCAAACTCCAAAGTATTCCTGCCTCTTCTGAGGAAGTTTCTTTACGTAACAGCACTACCTTTGGATGCATGATTTAAAATGTTTCCTATGATAACTCAAGACTCACAGTACAGGTGAGTGACATTTTCATGTCAGGGGCCTGAATTTTGAAAATCGTAACCCAATTCTACATGTCTGACTGTCAGGCCAGCCTCAGCTCCAAATGCATTCTGCAGTGAATAATTCTGCAAATACTGTACCAGATAAATCTCCCGCCCCTTATCCCATGATCAAGGTTCTTGTAAAGTCATTCTGAAAAGACACTGACATGTCTCATAGCCCAGACAGATGCAAACAGCAGATGGAATAAGGAGACAGATCCTCCCTCTAACTAGAGGGGGAAACAAGGGACCACATGCTAAACTTCTTTTGGCAAAGGAAATCTGACAAGGGCTGAGATTCATCTTGAAAGAAGAAAAGAGGGTAGGCCTTTCTCCCTTTTCAGCCACACCCCTCTTCCTAGTAAAAGGCGAATCAACAAGAATACCAGCTCCCTCCAACACAAGCATATCTGGATGAGTTAGAATAGAGCGACAGTATGACCCACCGGAATGGCACATTACACTTTTCAAAGTGTTTTGACAGCCAACTGATTCGTACCAAATCTCTGGGAGCCAAACAGGCAGGTAAAACAATGGTTTCCATTTTCCAGGTGAGAGACAGAAGGCAAAGTGGCTCAGCCAGGTCTTCTGCCTTGAAGTCCAGTACTCTTTCTATAATAATAATAACACCCAACACCTACATAGCACTTTATCTGCTCTAACGATAACAGCAAACTTATTACTATAAACAATTTTTATGTGCCAAGTCCTGTTCTTTTCAGTGCTTTAATATTTATACTCATTCAGTCCTGACAACAACCCTATTTTACAGAGAAGATCACTTAGCACAGACAGGTTAAGCCACTTGCCCAAGGTCACACAGCTTGAAAGTGGTAGAGCCAGGGGTTGCACCCAGATGGTTTGGGTCCGGAGCCTTTGCTCTTGAACCCTACCTTATGCTACCTCACCAGACAGTGGAAAGAGCTGCCTGGTGATCCCTGCCATCTTCCTGCCACTCTCCAAGTAACTAAAACATTATGAATACTGTGGTACAGAGCCTAGAGTCAATGCCCAGAATAGCACCTGGCACAGAGCGGCACTTCATAAATATTTGTTGTTGTATAAAAAATAGATTATTCCCTATCAGTCTGGGAGTCACTTTTGCAGATCAGGAGATGCATATGCAGCTCTCAAAGCTCTCCGTTTGCCCACATTTCCTAAGTATCTTCAGGTTCCCCCTTCTTGTCTCCCTATCCTAGCAACAGGCTAAGTCCTGTTGCTTACAGGATTCCATGGGGTCTGTTGTGTCAACAGGCGTCACTGCCAAACAGCATGCGCTTCTAAAGTTACCCCTTACACTTCCAAGTAGCAGGCTGGAAAAAAAAAGGCAATCCTCCACGTGACAAGCTGACTTGTCAAATTGCCTCTTCAAATCTTTCCTTTGCTGCCATTGCTTAAGTAAACAGCCTTTCTTTTGGCTCTAGAACACTCCGAGCCCTGCGTCTATTTTAAAGCCATCTTCAAACAGTCCCTGCAACTTTCCAGTCCTGAAAAATACACTTTATCAAGAGCTAACATGTTTCACCCTTAAAAAAAAATTCTCTGACCTTACCTCTTACGTGTGCTCCGTCTCGCTAGACCATTGCTTACTGGTCATGGCAGTAAAGAGCCTTAATTAACATGGTTAGATCATGGCACAGTGTTTTTCCAACTCGCCCACTCTATGAACAAGCTTCTTCGGAGCAACGTGGCTGCAGGTGAATGCTGGGAAATAGACCAAAGGTCATCCCCACGGTGTCTGGAATCGGATTTCAGAAGCAACTGCCAGGCCACCAAATATGGAGGAGGAACACATGTTCTGTGCGGCAACCATCTTCCCTGTCCCAGGAAGGCAATCGTTCAGACCAGTGCGGCTAGCTGGTCCCAAACAGTTCTTTAGCTCGGAGGAGAAAGCAGAAGATTGAAGCAGCTCACCACCTGGGCAGGCCGAGAAGGAGGCCCCAAGGGTGGAATTTTAGGCTTCCCCAAGCAGGATGTTTTTCTGATGTGATTGAATATTAATAGAAAGATGAACAAGCTTTGGAGTCAGAGAGAGCTGGGTTTGAATCCCCATGCTTCCCTTAAAAGATGGAGAAAATAACAGAATGGAGTTTGCATTTGTGAGATTCTGATGATTCTGCCTCATGCCGAGGAAGGGCTGATTCTAGGTTCTAGGCAGCGTGGACAACGAAAATAGGCAGGGTGTAAGACGGTAGCTGTAAGGTAGGGTGACCAGACGTCCCGCTTTTGGTGGGACAGTCCCGATTTTTAACAATGTGTCCCGTGTCCCGCGCGTTTTAAAAAAGTCCCGATGTTTGGAAAGAATGCACGACAAGCTAGGGAACGGCGGGAGATAGACCCAAGTTTTAATCAAGAACCCCCTCCCCCCCGGTCAATGGTGTCCCGCTTTACCAATGTTAAAATCTGGTCACCTTACGGGAGCTGGGGGAAGAGGACGTACTATCTTTGCAACTTTTCTATAAATGTGAAAATATTCCCAAATTTGAAAAATGTAATTAGAAGGGGTGCCACAAGGTCGGGGGATCAGATGGGGGGTCCTGGCCCATACAAATCTATATGCTGAACAGCGGCACAACTGGTAACCACCGGGGTGGTGGTGACGGTTCTCACCTCCCATGAGAGAGGCCCCCAGTTTGTTTCCTGCCCCACACCCACCTGTGTGGAATGAAACCATGTCACAGCTAATGATGAACAATGATGGAGACTGCTCTGGGCTTGCTCTCTCTCTCTCTCTCTCTCTCACCTTCTCTCAAACAATAAAATCATTCTTAAAAAAAATGTAAATAGAATACAAAAGACACGGTTCCTATTCCCATATAATTCACAGCTAAGGGAATAAATGAGAGATACACGTTCCATAAATGATACCTAACTTCCTTCCCTCCAAGCATCTGGGTCACCCGTGGAAGAAGGTACCCTAGAAAGACCCAGGAACCTCATAGAGGCCAGAGCTGTCATGGTCTGACATCCTTAGTTTGCAGGGAAGGGAAAACCTTTGAGACTTCAGAAATTGGGCTCAATATTAATGTGCATGTTTAATGTATTCAGAAGCAATGGAATTTACAGAGGGCTGGGCGAGTTCAGAAAACTGGAATCATTTTGCCTGTTGAAGCCCATTTCTCCATTTATAAGATAGAAACCACAATCCCTGACCTGCTGCCTCAGTGGGTGACAGGGGCACTTTGGCAAAACCAAAACCAAAACCAAAACCAAAACCAAAACCAAAACCAAAACCAAAACCAAAACCAAACAAAAATAAAAACTGTACAAACGGACGAGAAAGTCTCTTTATTCAAAGAGTTGCGTTTGTCAGGATGGTCTACGATGTCCTGTGATTTTTGTCGATAATACTTGAAGTACAGACATAACCCTTGGTTTTTGCTCCTCTAGAATTTCTACGTCCACTTGTTTTCACCCTTGAGCAGCATGAAGCTTGATCAAGAATGAGGGTGAGGGAGGCCACATATAGTGATTTAAGGCCAAGCGTTACCATTTATGCAGCTGTAGGCCTTTGGGCTCTACCCTCTCTAGTATCATATCTGCAAAATAGAGGTTATCATTACAGGGATGCTTTGAAGGTTAAATAAAATAATTTATAAGAAGCACTTAGCACAAGGCTAGACTATTGTAGACACTCCTATATGCTAGTTATTATTACAAAGAAGAAACAGATTCAAAACTCATTAGCTAAGAGCCCCAATGGCTATCTCAGCTTAGAGCTAAAGCAGTTAATCAGACGCAGCAGAAGATACATCTGGCCAAAACCTGGAATCAAAAAGTTCGCAAACTTTCCTAATTGTTCCAGTGAATATTGGCATCAACCCTCTGGGCTCGGGGGCAGACATCACAATGAGGGAGCTCTCCCTGTTATGAACATTGAGTTCCTGACATTTATTGTGTCTTCCCTCAATTTCTTTCTCATTAAATGCAGTTAAATCATTGACGGCCAGTACAATATTAGAAGATCCTGTATTTTGCAGCACTAGTCCAATGCTGTCATAATGTTGGGTTCCTCAGAAACTAGAGAGAGGGGAAGCTGGGATGGCTCAGCGGGTTAAGTGCTCGCTTTGCAGCCCTGGAGCCCGAGGATCAAATCCCGGCCCCGGCCCAGGTGGACCCATATGCGGAACTGGGGTGTGCCTCCAGTTCAGTTCTTGCCCCGGCCTATGTGGGAGGCTCCCTGCCCAGTTCCTGCCCTGCGCAGCCCTGCACCCACCTGTGGAGTGAGACTATATGGAACACTAAAGCTGTTAACTATGGAGACTGCTCTGGGCCCTCCCCCTTCTCTCTGTCTCTCTCTGCCTGTCTCTCTCTCTGTGTCAAAAAACAATAAAAATAAATCTTAAAAAAAAAAAAAGAAACTAGAAAGACTACCCCCAAGTTAAACTTGGGGCCCAGGCATGTAAAAAATACATGCACAGACTTAAGGACGGTTTCTGTATCGAGCAGAATAATGGTCACACAGTACGTGAGCCCCAGCCAGCCCTAGCCTGCAGAAGCATGCTCAGTTTATGCTTCTGGGTGAGCTGGACCCCAGCTGGCTCACGTAGCACAGGCTCTCCTGTCCTCCTGGGCCTCTGATCCTTGGATGCCAGAAAATTTCACAACCAGAGGCCACAGGGCTGAGGTCACCTTCAGGAATGAACCTTAGCCCCCGGCTATTCCTTGGACATTGAGCCAGGATGAGGGAGACCTGCCCTGAGGAGGCCTAGGCTGGGGGAGGCGGGTACAGCGAGCTGCTCTGGGTCTTAATCCCACTGATGTCCCACTCAAACAGCAGCCCCCTGGGGCAGCCTTCCCGGACACCCAGGGCCAAGTCAGGTGTCTCTGCGCCTGTCTTCTTGCTTCATGACATTGACCACAGTTTCTACAGCTGAAAATTATTTTTTTTATTCCTAGGACTGAAACTACAGAAACACCCAGACAGTGGCATTGCTTTATAAATCGTTTTTTTGTTTTTTAAATAATCAATATATAACTTAAACTTAGAATTATCATTGGATCCAGCAATTCTACTTCTAGGTATAGGACCCAAAGAACCGAAAGAAGAGATGTGAACAGATACTTGTACACGAATGTGCATAGTGGCATTATTCACAACATCCAAAAGGTGGAAGCAACCCAAAAGTCTATTAACAGATGAGTAGATAAACTGTGGTAGATCTATGCAATGAAATACTATTCAGCCATAAAAAGGAAGTAAGGATTCACACATGGTACAACATTATGTTAAGTGAAAGAAGACAGACACAAAATGTTCCGTATTGTGTAATTAAACTTATGTGAAATACCCAAAAGTAGTAAATCCATGGAGACAGAAAGCTGATTAGTGATTTCCTGGAGGCTGAGGGACTAGAGACTAGTCTGCTTAATGGGCAGGAGGTTTCTTTTGGGGGCGATGAAAATATTTTGGAACTAGAGAGAGGTGGTAAGTATATAAACTTGTGACTGTACTAAATGCCACTGATTTGTACACTTTGAAATGGTTAATTTTACAGCATGTGAATTTCATCTCAATAAAACATAAAACAAAACATAAAAATAGCCCCTGACGGAAATGATTTATAATATTTGATGTGGAATGATTTTCTTAGATGTGACACGAAAAGCACAGGCAACAGAAGGAAAAATAGGTAAGTTGGATTTCTTCAAAATTAAAAACTTTTGTACATCAAAGGATACTATCAAGAGAATGAAAATGAAGGAAGCTGGGGTGGCTCAGCGAGTCAAGCACGTGTCTTACAGCCCTGGGGTCTAAGGATCAAATCCCCGCCCCGGTTTGTGCAGACCCATGTGCTGAACAATGCGCTTCTTGGGTAAGGTGACCAGATTGTAACATTGGTAAAGCGGGACACCATTGACCAGGAAAGAGGGGGTTCTTGATTAAAAATTGGGTCTATCTCCCGCCGTTCCCTAGCTTGTCGTGCATTCTTTCCAAAAATTGGGACTTTTTAAAACGCCGCGGGACGCGAGACAAATTGTTAAAAATCGGGATTGTCCCGCCAAAAGCGGGACAGCTGGTCACCTTATTCTTGGGGCGAAATTCCCATGCAGCAGGCCCCTGGTTTGGGCCCCAGCTCGCAGGGGTGTGCCTCCCATGTGAGAGGCCCCCTGCCCAGTTCCTGCCCTGCATTACCTCCCACCCACCTGTGTAGAACGAAACCGTCGAAAACTGATGACAAACGACTATGGAAACTGTTCTGGGTCCTCCCCCTTCTCACTGTCTCTCTCTGTCTATGTCTCTCTGCCAAAAACACTAAAATAAATCTTTAACAAAAAAAAAAAAAAAAAAGACAATGAAAATGTAAACCATGAAATGAAAATACTTATATCTGATATATATGATATGAAAATCATATATCTGATAAGGGATTGGTATCTAGATTATACAAAGAACTCCTAACACTCAATAATGACAAAAAGCAAACAACTCCCTTAAAAAATGGGCAAAGGACTTGACTAAACATTTCTTCAGATATGCAAATGGCCAGTAAGCACATGAAAAGATGCTCAGCATCATGAGCCATCAGGGAAATGCAAATCAAAACCCCAATGAGATACCACCACACATCCATTAGGATGGCTATTATGTTTTTTAAAATAATGATAACAAGAGTTGGCAAAGATCTGGAGAAATTAGAACCCTTGTATTAATACATTACTGCTGAAAATGTAAAATAATACAGCCACTGTGGGAAATAGCATGGCAATTCCTTAAAAAGTTAAACATAGAATTGATATATGATCCAGCAATTCCAATTCTGGGTATCTATCCAAAAGAAGTGAAGGCAGGGACTCAAACAGATACTTGTACACCCACGTTCATAACAGCATTAATTATAATATCCACAAGGTAGAGGCAATTCAAGTGTCCATCAAGAAATGAATAAATAAAACATGGGCCATACATACAGGGGAGTACTATTCTGTGTTAAAGAGGAAGACTAATCGGACACATGCTACAACCTTGAAGCCATTATGCTCAGTGAAATAAGCCAGTTACAAAAGGGCAAATACTGTGTGATCCCACTTACACGAGGTCCTTACAACAACCAAGTTCATAGAGACAGAAAGTAAACGGAGGTTGGGAAGAGGGGAGAGACAGGAGTTACTGTTTAATGGGTGCTGGGTTTCAGTTTGGGATGATGAAAAAACTTCTGGAGGTGATGATGGTGATGGCTATACAATCATGTGTACTTGATGCAATTGTGCACTTGAACATGGTTAAGAGAAGTACATTTTATGCTATGTGTGTTTGATCACAATAAAAGAAACAAGACAGAAACAGTAATCCCTGCCCCGTCTTGTTGGAAATGCTGTCATGTGCTTGTTTGCCTGGTAGCTCATTGTTTCTTCCTGCAGGAGGTAAACTGTACTGCAGCAGATTACAGCTCATTAGTCACTGCTGGATCCCACGTGCTAGAATAGTGCCTGGCAAACAATCAGCATTCAGAACAGTCTTAAATAAAAGCATTTTACTTGCTTGTGCTTGCCTATTTGTTCACTCACTTATTTTCTGACTCCCCACTGGATAGAAATTCCACAGGCGGGGACCTGGTTTGTTTTGTTCCGCTTTGGGTCCCCATCAAGGGCTCTATAACTGTTCACTGAGTGAATGAAAAACCGCAGCCACGTGGAAGTGTGTCATTGAGATCCGCTCTGCTGCAGAGTGCTGTGAAATGTTAGACAAACGAACCCAGCTTGAAAACCATCAGCCCGGCCACTCTTTGTGACCCTCTGGAGACCAGGGTCCTCATGCTCACCCTTCCACTCACCCAAATGACCTGGTGATTAACTTTCGGAGCCTGTTTCTTGTCTAGAAAACAAGAGTGATAAGCCGGGACCTGCCCGCCTCCCAGGAGAATGACAAGAACCAAATGAAATCACACGTATGAAAGAGCCTCTACCAGGCTCCACACAAACGACTATTTCACAAGCCCAAATGTCACTCTTAGGTGGGATATGCAGAGACACAGCTCCAAGCAGACCTACCTGGCTGGCACTCTCTTCTTAGCATAAGGGACACGGCACCTATGTGACTAATGCTGAGCCTGGCTGGGTATATGCCAGGATTTCAGGGCAGGCAACGTGTTACTGCCTCACCCAGGGCAGCCCACTAGCACACAAGGACCCCGCCTTCCTCTCCAAGATGAAATGGGTGCAAAGCTCCCAGTTAGCTCTCCACATCCCATCCCACCCTACCCCACACCTACCCCCCATCCCACCCCACCCCTATCCCCCATCCAGTTGATGGCAAACTCTTCAAAGGCAAACACTTCAGGCAGAACGAAAACTCTGGGACTCAGCCACTACATTGTTGCATAAGGACACTGACAACTGATCCAGAATGCAACCATTTCTCACAACAATTCAGTAGGCCCCCTGGCAAAGACGGGGCCACCGCCTCATACCCAGCCTCACTCCAGGACAAAGGAAAGCAAAGTAAAAGTGTTTGGAAGGGTTAGTATTGGCTCCCGGTATCTACATTGAGACCAGAAGCCTCGTTCAGCCTCTCACAGCCAATGAACCTAGCAGGTTCTCAGGTAGGCATACCAAAATGTTATTTTTAAAAGCTTAAACACGTACTACAGACTTGACTGTGCCTTACCAATTACTTAAGGTGGAGGAGAGGAGGAGAGAACCTAAAAATACACATGAATAAGCCATGCAACTGTCTAGATCAGGCTTGTCCAACCCGTGGCCCACGGGCCGCATGCAGCCCAGAATGGCTTTGAACCGGGCCCCACACAAATGTGTGAACTTTCTTAAAACATTATGCGCTGTTTTGGCAATTATTTTTAGCTCAACAGCTATTGTTAGTGTTAGTGTATTTTATGTGTGGCCCCAAACAATTCTTCTTCTTCCATTGTGGCCCAGGGAAGCCAACAGGTTGGACACCCCTGGTCTAGATGTTAGGAAGTGGGCCAAAGGGCAGACCATGCAGAACACACTTCTGGGTACCTGCGAGGGGCCCGGGTGTGGTGGCCACAGGATGACACTGTGTGAGCCGGAGTCCTCTTGCTGAAAGCAAAGGGGTCTCGCGGTTAGGACAGGCCACAGTGAACAGGGTCCCCTCACGGGACCACAGTGACACAACCATGGCCGATTCTATTCCCAGGTCTAACCTGCTGGGTGTTCTCCTGCCCTCCCCGCCGGCCACAGGGAGGCCACGCGACAAACTTGGAGGTGTGCAACGATCCCAGTGTGAGGTGCCAGGATTGTGGCAGTGGGGGTGGAGAGGAGAAAAACTGTAGCAAACACAACGTAATGAGTATGTGCCACATTTTTGTGTTCTGAGATAGCGTTTGAAGGAATCCTCATGGGCAGTTAGTTATCAATGTGGGCCCGCCCATCCCCTGCAGGGTCGGGTGTGACTCCCACTGGCTACTCTCTGTGTTGATTACTAAGCCATAGAGTGTTTATCACATGTGGATAGTGGGAGTGGGTGGAGTCAGAGGGGACCCCCAGCAGTGCCTTTTTCAAAAGTACTTTATATAGAGATAGAGATAGAGGTACACAGAGAGAGGGTGAGTGAGAGAGAGAGCCGTTCAAAAATACTTGCCCTAAAGGAGGATGGGGTGGGGGAGTCGGGAGGGGGCATCAAATATATGGTGATGGAAACAGAACTGACTCTGGGTGGTGAGCACACAATGCTATACATAGACAATATAATGTAGAATTGTGCACCTGGAACCTATGTAATTTTTACCAACCAATGTCATCCCAATAACTTCAACAATTAATAAAAAATAAATAAATAAAAAGTACTTGCCCTTCCTTTGATGCAACAATTCCATTTCTAGGAGTCTATCCTAAAGAAACCAGCCTCCAAGTCTGGACAGCATGATTTAGTAAAGATAATAGAGAGAAAAATGTAAGATACTTTACAGTTTGTGTCCAGGAAGAAATTCATCTTAGGTTAGAGGAAGTCACCCACTGCCTCTAGTTCTCCTAAAGCAGGTCAGACAAATGTTTCTCTACTCAAGGGCTTCTCAACCTCAGTACTTTTTACATTTTGGGGTGGATAAATCTTTGTTGTGGGGGCTGTCCTGTGCAGTGAGATCCTTTAGCAGATTCCCTGACATCTACTGACTAGGTAGCTGTAACATCTCTACTTTGGACACCAAAACCATCTTCAGACATGGCCAAATGTCCCCTGGGAGGGTAAGATCGTCCCCAGGGAGAACCAGTGCTCTATCCTCTTGGAAGCCGACAGTGGGGCCTGCAGAGGGTTCAGGGAAGAAACATGTCTGTAAGACCTTAGCGAAGGTGTTGAACTTCCCCTACTTGGTTTTTTAATGAGCAGGAAGAAAGGCCAGAATGTGAGTCTCATGCCCTGTACTGTGTTTGCACACGGAAGGCACTCCACCGGTGACCGCACCCTTCTCCACTTGAAAATGCAAGATAGAACATTCCTTTAAGTAGAGATTACTAACAGGCAGGATGTGAGCCAACCCCAGCCAGCAGGAACAGACTTTTTGCCTACAGAGTACTTAAAAATAATTTAAATTAGTTGCCAAGATTTTAAGAATTGTAAGATTTCTGTACACAATCTCTTCTAGAAAATAGAAAAGCGCATTCCCCAACTCACTTTATGAGACTAGTATCACCTTAATATCAAAACCAGACCAAAAAAAGAAACTACAAAGAAACATTTCTTATGAATTGAAATGCAAAAATCCTCAACAAAATGTTAGTCAATCAAGTCCAACAGTGTTTAACAAGAGTTATATACACCATGACCAAGTGAGATTTATCCCATGTATGCAAGGCCAGTTCAACATTCAGAAATTAATCAGTGTGATCTTATATATGAGTGAATGCCAACATGCCAAAGAAGACCATATGATTACATAAATTGATATCAAAAAAGCATTTGAAAAAATTTAGTACCCATTCATGATAAAACTCAGCAAACCAGGAATAGACCAGAACTTCCTTAACTTAATATAGAGAATTTCCAAAAAACCTACAGCTAACATCTTACGAGTCTCTCCTATGAGTCTAGGCCTCATAGTGAAAAACTGAATGTTTTTTTCCCCACTGGGAACAGGGCAAGGATGTTCACTCTGACTATCCTTAATTAATATAGTATTGACATTCCTAGTGACTGTATTTAGGCAAGAAAAAGAAATAAAAGGCATACAGAATCACAAAGAAGAACTACAACTCCCCCTATTTGCAAATACCATGATGGTCTACATAGAAAATCCCATGGAACCTATTTAAAAATATGTCTGGAACTAAAAAGTGAGTTAAGCAAATTCATAGGATACAAGATCAACACACAAAAACTAATACTCGGACGCTAACTATGAACACGGAGAAACCAAAATTAAAAGCACATTACCACTTACAATCACCGAAGAGAAAAGAATACTGAGGCATAAACTTAAAATATACGTAGGATCTATACACTGAAAATGATGAAATGATGATGAAAGAAATCAAAGGACACCTAAATAAATGAAAAGATACCGGTATGTGTTTATGGACTGGACGACGCAATGGAGTAAAGATGTTGATTCTCCCCAGATTGATGCATAGGTTTAGTATAATTCCTATCAAAATCTCAGCAGGGAATTTTGTAGACATGGGCAAACTTTTTCTAAATTTTATATGGATACCCGTAGGTCCTAGAATAGCTAGAGCAGTTTTAAAATTGTAAAAGCACTATCCATAAAAGAAAAAACTGATAAATTATACCTTATAAAATTTTTTGTTGTGTAAAAGACCCTGTTAAGAGGATGAAAAGACAAGCAAAAGTGGGAGAAAACATTTGCAAACCACAATCTGACAAAGGATTAGCATAGACTACATAAAGAACTCTCAAAACTCAACAGTAAAAAAAAAAAAAATTTTCAGTTAGAAAATGGGCAAAAACAGTAAGAGATATTTCACCAGACAGAATATACAGATGGCAATAAGCACATTAAAGATGTTCATCATCATCGCTTACCAGGGAAATGCAAATGAAAACCACAATGAGCTATCATAATACACATATCAGAATGGCAATACCAAATAGTGGCAGGGCCAAATGGTGGCCAGCGAGAAACTGGATCACTCATTCATTGATGGTGGGAATGTAAAATAGTACAGTGATTCTAAAAAACAGTTTGGCAGTTACTTAAAAAACTAAACATGCAACTACCATATGACCCAGCAATTGCACCCTGGGGAATTTATCTCGCAGAAATGAAAACATATGCTCACAAAATGCCCTTTATACAAATGTTGTAATAGCCCCAAACTCGCGACAACCCAGATGTCCCTCAACGAGAGAATGGGTCAGCGAAGGTTAGTACATCTGTACAGTGCACGACTGCTCAGCAATGAAGAAGGACGGACGATCGACATACAGAACGACCTGGATGGATCTCCAGGAAATGACGCTGAGTGAATCAGGCCCATTCCCAAAGGTCACACACCATGTGATTCCATGTATATAACATTCACATTGCAATTACAGAGCTAGCAAACAAAGGAGAAGTCGCGAGGGGTTAGGAGTGGGGGACAGAAGGGAGGTGGGTGTTGACCTCTAAGGGCAACAAGAGAACCCCTTACAATGAAGAAAATGTTCTGTATCTTGGCTTTACCAATGTCAGTATCTAGGTTGTGATAATGTAATTTTACAAGATGTTACCTTTGAGGGAAACTAGGTAAAGTGCCAAAAAAACCCACAAAAAACCAAAAACCAGTAGATGTGACTTCTTTTAACAGCATATACATCTACCATTACATCAAAGTAAAAAATTTAGTTATGAAATATTAAAGATTTCATAGGAAATATATGGGTGCCTGACTTCCCTTGGGAACTGGGAGCACCTGGTGACAGTGGGCCCACATTCCCATATCCATCAGCTGGAGTGGAGGTGGCTGCCTCCTTTGGACAACAAGACAGGGACCCTCCTGTTTGCCATAGGACCCTTCTCTCCCTATTGGCTCACCCAGCCATGTCACACAATCACTGTGTCTTGCCTGCCCCCTAAAGACTGGGGTTTGCCAACTTTTCTTTTCATGATTCTTGTGTCCTGCTTGAGAAGGTTGCAGGGAAGACAGAGGCAGGGGGAGAATGCACTGTATCATTCTCACTTTTGCATGCGTTTTTCTCATTCCAAGAACTCAATAGCATCCGTCCACAATTTTCACTGTGTGTTACACACGGGAGGAAAGCGTCTCCCTGACTTTGTTTACCGTGACATTCCATTAAAATGCTCAAACTTAAAACGGATGATGATAAACTTTGAATATACTTCAATATCCCAGCCTTGTGCACGACTAAGCAGTTAGAGGTCCTTCCTCGATAGTGAACACCTTACCTAACATGGAAAAGAGAGCCACACTGAATCTGTTCAACGTTGATGGATTTCCAAATCGCTTTTTAAGGGCCATGACTTAATTTTGGGGAGGAGTGTGAACAAGGTTTTATTTTAACGTTTTCTGCTGCATCCATGGAGGTCAATTGGGGGGCGAGGGGGGTGGGGGTGGGGGACACAATTCAGGAAATTGTGCCAGACTCTCATTCTATCCATTTTAAAAGCCCAGAAGAAAAATTAAAAACCAGAACACACAACGGTTTTTATGGTTTATAAAATTCGGGTTAGCCTTAAGAAGGGCATTCTGAAAATGAAATTAGAAATGCAAACACAGAAACCGACATGCCTGCGTGGATCTAGGCACCATCTGTGTTTGAGTTTCCTCCTTCCTGGGTGGAGAGGAAAGGCAGGAAAGAAAAGTCTAGTCAAGGTCAGTCAAGATTGCTGTGTAGGCTGCCGGACAAGCTCCCTGACACCCACCTGGTTGTTGGAGGTGCTGTTCTCGTTGCCCATGGCGACTCAGGGTGCCCAGCGTCCCCGGGGAGCTTATCAGAAGCCACTGGAAGAAAGAGAAGGGCACACTGACATCTGTAAAACTGAGGAAGATCGGAGTCTTTTTCCGTCGGCTCGTCTCCCCAGACGCCAGAGCCAGACGCTGGGAAATGTTTATCTCTGCAGTCCCGTCATGGAAAATTGCGTTTGAAGGGTTTTCTTGTGTGATGTGCCACCCAGACGTCTTTCTCAGTTACGGGCTGGTGTTTTCGTTCCCCACCCCGGGGGTTGGCAGACACTTCTGAAAAACGAGTTTGTTACCGCATCTCTGAGTTCATGCCAATGTACACATTTACATACACAACACACACACACACACACCCCAAGTGACAGGGGGCCCGTTTGCCAAAGAGAGCTTGAGGAGTGGCCCTGTCGGGATGTTTTCTGTTTGCAATTGTGTGCCGTTCGGAAATCCAGAGCGTGGCTGCTTTCCCACTGTTGGTGATGGCAGAGCTCCGTGTCCAACATTAGGAGGCGTGAAATCCACTTCTCCTCAACAACATATGGTTCATGTATATATATATATATATATATTTTTTTTTTTTTTTTTTTTTTTTTTACTTTAAACACTTATTTCGCCAGATCAATGGCACTTCTGCACAGATTTCAACGAAGGCAGAATGGTTTTCTTGCTGAGGAACATGGGTAGTTGGGGCCAGACCAGGAATAAGTTGTCATGTAAAAGCGACGTGCTGCTGGAACTATTTATTTCATTGGGCTCGTTTAGTGACAATGACTATTCATCACCCCTGTAATGAGGATGCTTCCTACACAGCTCACAGAGGAACACGGGACATCTGCTGACACTCTCCAAATGACTTCCATGCTACCCCCTAACATCAGGAGGGCTGGGGCTATTTATTACCTTCGCCTTTTCTATATGGAGAAACTAAGTCCCAGGAAACTTTAAAATTCATAGGCTTCGAGACCTGAGAGATGACCAGCCTCCTCCAGGGAGAAAGCAGGCTGGAGCGGCCACAGGGCTGGCCTACGACCCTGTTCAGCGAGGCCAAGGCCGAGGTGGGATTCTCGTGCCTTCTAATTGAAGGCTCCTTCCCTGGCAGGATGGCTGCAGCATAGCATTCCCTCAGAAAACGTTAGTGACTGACTGACGAAACATAAAATGTGCCCATGGACTTGCTCATTCACTCAACCAACATCCATGGAGTAGCTGCTGTGTCACTAGAAAAACATATATATATATATATATATATATATATATATATATAAGTGTTTTGAATGAGCCCAATTAAAATGCCCCCAAACTGAGAAAACTGTGAGGGAAGTCGCTGGGGTGATCAGGTCTCTCCTAAGCCTTTCATCAAAAGGACAGAATCTCTTAATCCTTCCTTGCCATTTGCTGTTTATAAGATGGACCAAAAAAATGATAGGCTCACTGACAGACTGTAAAACTCTTCATTATGCTCATTTAGAAAATGCCCCCCTAGAAGATAATGTTGAGTGTTTCAGTCACGGCGCCCTAATCAATTCTTGTAATTTCCTTGTGTAATTTCCAGGTTAAACCACATGCAGCTGGAATTTCATATGGTTCGATGGGATATTAAATTTGGAAACTCATTCAGCAAATTAAGTTTTATTGACCATGAGAGCATCTGCACTAGCTTTTAAAACAGGTCAGTAGCCTAAAGAGAAAGGCTAGACTACTTCTGGTTCAGTGTCAACTTCAGACCGCAGAGGGAAGGCCCCGCTGTGTCTGGACCTCTCCCGGTGACCTCCTCCAGAACTGCCCCCCCCCCCACCTCGGGCTGTCCCCACACCAGAGGCCAGCCACCTACTTACGTGACTTTGGAGGCTGCGGCCACAGAGAGGCTGCTTTTCAGCAATGGGACCTCCTTTCCCTCCATTCAGCAGTGAGTGAGGTCTCAGCTGAGGCCCTGACCCACCTGGGCCAGCTGGGCAAACAGCCCTGAGACTGTCCCCACCCCTGAGACTGACGTAAACCAGCTGAGCTTCATACCTGGGCAGCGGCCACACAGCCGCTGTGATCACACCGACGTGCACTCAGCATTCCCGGCCCCCTGCGCCTGGGGCCTCTCACAGAGAGGATTTGCTCTGTGGCTACACGTGGGGGCTCCTTTCAGAAAAGGCTGATCCAGATGAAAACTGGCCTTGTGATCTGATGGGAGCAGGACGCGTGGAGTAGAGGGACTGATCTTTCTTTCTAGAAAGGAGTAAAATGCCCACAGGGCTTCCATGGGCACCTGGGAAAATTCCCACTGTAAAGGACGTGGAAAGACAAAGAAAACCTGTGGAAATGCTATGACACCCACAGCCTGGCAGCTGTTTACGGTGTGGAGCGTGCAGAGTGTACTTACCCGGGCGTGGCCTGGGTTTGAACAAGCGTACTCATAAAAGCAGCAGCAGGCTTGCCTGCATTGCTGATGGGCAGAGCTGCACACCGGGGCCCTCGGGCGGGACCCAAGGGCAGCCACCTAGCCTGCCCAGCAGCCTCCCGCCTCCCAGGACTCCCCCAGTTAATTGCCAGTCAGCCACTGTTGTGAATGAATGCAGCCAGTTTCTTTTTTACCTTTACCTTTATTTTTATTTTCTTTTGGTAATGGAAGAGCCTTTGATTCAAATGAAAGCTTCTACAGAAGCCCCTCAGCCCTGCCCCAGATGTGATCCCTTCAAGTAAACAAGTGAGCATTTCATCAGAGGCTTCAGGTACTTCTCACCCAGCTCAGCGGAGAGCTGGGTGTGGAGGGGGGTTCAGTGTCCCCAACAGAGCAGAAGTGTGTGTGTTTCAACAGATGAATGGATAAGCTAATTGGTGGGCTCACCACACAGTGGAATATTTTTTTTTGTTTAATATATTTATAGAGAGTAATTATTTTATCTTCAGTGCATATTTATTTCTATTTTACTCTTGACAGATAGAGAGAGAGACAGAGACAGAGACAGCTAGAGAACCGAACCGTGGGAACTCCCCAGTTCAGCACGTGGGTCCTGCCTGGGCCGGAGCCGGGATTCGATCCTCGGTCCTCGTGGCCTCAAAGCGAGCGCTCAACCCGCTGAGCCGTCCCGGCTTTCCCCACAGTGGAATATTATTCAGCCCTAAAAAAGAAATGAAGCTCTGACGCATGCTGCACCTCAGGCGGACCTCAGCAACGTTCTGCTCATGAACCAATGTCACCCCCAATAAGTTTCATTTTAAAAGCGCTATGCTAAGTGACGGAAACCAGACACAGAAGGTCCTACATTGCATGATTTTGTTGATCAGGAATATCCAGAACAGGCAAATTCAGGGAGACAAAAACCAGATCGATGGTTGCCAAGGGCTGGGGGTGTGGGGAGTCACTTGGTGGGCTCAGGGCTTTGTTTTGGTGAAGCCAAAAGAGCTAGACAGAGGTGGCGGCAGCACAACACCTCATGTCGTAAATGCCACTGACTGGCTCACGTTAAAATAATTTAATGTTATGTGAATTTCATCTCAATTTTGTAAAGTGTATGTTTCACACCTTGGGATATTGTTTGGGAAAATAATTCCACTACTGGGGGAAAAAGTTTGAAAATGACTGCTTTTGTGTTTAACACCACGTTTCCAAACAAGGGTTCAAAGGATGAGGAACAAGAACATTTGTTTTCCCTCCCTCCTCTGCTCACCCCCAAATCACAGGAGAACTTTTCTGGAGAACGGAATTTTTTAAAGTAAAATAACTTGGATGAGCCCCTTGGGAACAAAGAGAAGTCCCCAGCAAATCTGCAACAGGCCAGCCAATGCGGTGAAAGCCCTAACAAATAGATGGGGAGGATTGTGAGCTCACTCGGAGGGGAGGGGAGAAGGAGGGAGAGAGAATGGCCAACGACAAGGCGAACTCCCATAGGACTTTGAGGGTGGGTAACGACCGATATTCAGTTTTGAGTTGTGGACATTTGGGCAACGCCAGTTCCTTTCACGAGCCACCCTCTCCATCAACGCTGTAGCCTCAGTCTTACTGTGATTTTTTGAACATTTCCGTTCCCATTCCATCCCAGGAGCTAGTGCTCTGTCTCATAATCATATGTTGCCCAGGCACAGGGGACTGGTCCAGACACGTATGGAGTTAATGGTGCCCACATTCCTCAGCCAGGATCCTGGTCAGTCTCCGTGTCTTACCGCCATCTGTGGACATTGGCTCTGGCTCGTTTGATGTGTGAACTGGCAAATTCACTTCTCTGTGCTCAGTTTTGTTATCTTTTAAATGGGAATCACATGGTCGTGGCTCTTGGAAGAGATTGGCACCAGGTAAACTGTTGACTAGGACAGTATTATGGGCAGTGGGTTTCTTGGGGCAAGGGAACCACACTTCAAAAATGATTCATGGTTTAGGCTTCTAAATAATTCAAGGGGGCTTACCACAGACAAGACTGAACGCACCAAGTTTCTCCTACCCACTGTTCTACATGTGGAGTCTAAGCAGACAGCGAACCCTCACCCTAGCCTCCTGTGGATGAAAACATAAAATTCATGCGGAAGACAGGTGTTTGGGGGGATTTTCATTTCTCCCTGGTGTATCACTGTCACACCCCTGCAGCCACCAAAGGTCCTGAATATAAACCAGGACAGTCTTTTTGATTCATTAATTCACGTATTTATCCATTCCATAAATACCGAGCTCTGCTACGTACCAAGCACTGAGGTGCTAGTGTTTTTAACACGTACAACAAAGCTGTGGGGTATTTCTATTTTTTTTTTTTTATGAATAAACAAGTGAAGCCCAGAGAGAGCAAGAGACATGGCCACAGAGGACCAGCAGAGACCAGAGGAAGGATGGTGCCCAGGGGGCCCCAAATCCTGCATGGGACGGACAACGCAAAGCTGCTGCCTTGGAAGGTTTTTGTAGAGTTCAGAGGTCCCGTTTCAAATAGGACAGGAAACAATGGTGCTGTCTCGTTTCAAATGGTATGTCCGGTCAGCCTAGCTCAGAGGTGACTGACTGTCTTTATGTTTTTTTTCACTCAGTTCTGTAACAGAGTGGGGTTCCTAGCTGTTGACAACTGGTGCTGGTTTGGAAGGTCCCAGACTGTGGGATCCCCTTCTCTGATGGGATCCAGGTCCTGGTTTGGGACTAACTGTCGTGGCTGAGGCAGACCCGTAGGCCTGGGTAGCGAGAAGCCCTGCTGAGAGGAGCCAAGAGCATCATGGGGAAATGGGGCCTAGGATGGAGTCTGAAAGAGTTGGGGACGGGAAATGTGACAGCCAGGTGAACGAGGCAGAAGCTGCACGTGGGTGGAGGACGTGGCTCAGAGCCCAGACTGCAATGTCCAGGATAGGCTAACGCCCCATTTTACATGCTGGGTGGCAGGGTGCAGGGAGCTGGGGAATCCGAGGCAAGATCCCACAGGCCCTGCTTCGCCGATGATAACACCCACTCTTTGCCCAGTGAGGTTTTGCAACGAACGTCCTACCGCCCTGTGCGAACAGCCTGCTGGGATAGGCCGATACAGCAATCACACCACGTTTTCTAGTCAGGGCTTTTAACTGCCTATTGAAAAACTTCCTTGTAAGAGATAGCAATGTATCTGTTTTAAAGTCTTAACAAACGTTGGGTTTCCCCCTGCATTGAATAATTAAAATCATTAGTGCTCAGGGGGAGGGGTCTTTAGAGATCATCTTCCCCCTGACCCCACTTTACAGATCAGGAAACTGAGGCCTACAGGGTGGAAATGATTTACCGGCACAGTGAGCCGGGCTGGACCCAGAACTAGACTCTGACAGGTTTGCTCCCACACACAGGCGCCCCCTGACCAGGCCTCTGCAGACTCCACAGTGAGCTCCAGGCCAGACCAGCAGGGTCACATGAGACCCGCCTGTCTAGCCGGGCCATTGCCCTCTGGTCACCGCGGCCTCCAGCCAGCTGGTCCCGGGTCAGCTGAGCATGTGGGAGGAGCCGAACAAAGGAATGTAGGTAAACTGGTCACTGAAGGTGAGCTCAGGGTCACCCAACTCTGCAGCTCCTAAGGTGACCAGATTTTAACATTGGTAAAGCGGGACACCATTGACCTGGGGGGGGAGGGAGGGGGTTCTTGATGAAAACTTGGGTCTATCTCCCGCCATTCCCTAGCTTGTTGTGCATTCTTTCCAAAAATTGGGACTTTTTTAAAACGCCGCGGGACGTGGGACAATTTGTTAAAAATCGGGACTGTCCCGCCAAAAGCGGGACATCTGGTCACCTTATCCTAGGGGTCCTTGACACACCCAGTGACCGAGCCAGCTGCCATCCCCACAGACGGCCCCGGCTCTCCATTTCGCCCTCCCGCGGCCGAGCTCAGTGGTTCCAACTCTGCACTTTGCACAGCTGAGCACGGAGCTACTTATAGCTCTGTTATCATGTTCCTGTTTTAAGACAAACAGCCGTACCCTGGGGGAGAAGGACTTATTAAAAGACGTGGCCTGCTGTCTGCTCTGATGGGACCTTCATGAGCACCAAGGACCGGCTGCTCCATGGCGTCTGGAACGACAGCTCTTCCTTCACTGGCTCCCCCTGCGCCTCTTGCCTTCTTCCCTCCCCGATCTCCGGGCCGCCTGGAAACGTGCACGGGAAGTGTCCCGTCCTGGAGAACAGGAGGGTTAGGAGGCACTTCAAAGTCACCTGCTCTCAGGCCCAGAGAGCAGATGACATGACACGCCTGGCTCCTCCGCGGGTGAGAGGTGGGCCGGTCATTCTTATTCTCAGCAGCAAACCCACTACGGTCAGCGGCTGGGGCACGCTGCTGAGCCCACGTCTGGGTTGCCAAGTGTTCCTGATGAGCTTCTGCCAGGAGGGGCCCAGGCCAGAGGAGGAGGGAGGGAGGCCGCACACTTCTTCCTGCCCACGTCCCGCTTCTGGGAGTCTCACCTCGCCTCCCGCCTCGCCTGGGCGGCCGCACTAGAATCTGGGCTGCAGTTTTTCCTGCTCCTACAGAGCAGACCCCGCGGAACCAGGCCCCACGGACTCTGGCCTCACGGCAGGAGCCCCCTTCACAGAGATCTAAGGGACCCCTCCTCAAAGCCTCTCAGTTTGAATAATCCCAGCTTCTTTGCTTTGCTCCCCAGCCTTGAGGGCGATAGCTGCTTCCTGCATTTGCTACCTTCCATATACCTGAGCTCCCCTGGCCTTGGCGCTCACCCGGCTACCACTTTACAGTAAATGCTCTTTGTTACAACAACTGGGAGGTTCCTGTCTCCTGACACTGACTGCTACACAGGCAGTGCTGGGACCCAAAGCCCAGATTCTTTCTCCTGGTTCAGGACTCTCTGCGCTGGGGCCCAATCAATGTTCAATGAAATGAATGAGTAAAGTGAGTTCCCCCCATTCATCAGTTCTAACTTTAATTAACAGGATTAGTAGGATTCACCCCCACCGATAATAGTGACAACAAATTATCAGCGAATCACAGCCTAGACTTCCTGTCTTCCACGTGTCGCTCACAGGGCTTCCCAGCCTTTTCGCATCTTGGCACGCACGTGGTCACACTGACTGATACAGCCCCGGGGATGAGGTTGCCCGCGGTCTCATCCGCTGCCCAGACCCCACCTGGCCACATCAAGAGCTGAGGGCGCCAAAAGCTTGGCACATCTGTAGCCACTGGCCCACTGACCTAACCCAACGCCCTTGTTTTGTGGAGGGTGAAGCTAAGCCCAGAGAGCCAGGTATCGTGCCCAAACTGAGATGCCTTGGATTTAGCCCAGCAAGGCTGACCAGGCGTCCCGTCGGAAACGGGACAGGACCGTCGTTTTCTGCCCCGTTTAAAACAGAACATCGGGTCAGCCTAAGCCTGGCTTATTCACAAGACTGGCCCAGGATTCCCCTGGGGAAGTGACAGTTGTCACTTGGGGAAAACCTTGGTATAACCTGTGTTGACTATTGGCAGGAGTTAATGCTCAGTAGTAAGGTGGTCACGTTGCTCCCCACGTGAAATGAGGGTGACTGAGGTTGGGTTCCTGAGGTGGAAGGTTAGAGAGGAGGACATGGGGGCAAAGAAAGGGATGGGGTGGGGGGCAGGGGGCGCTTGGGCATTGGTGGGAGATGAGAATGATAGGAGTGAAGGGTCAGTGAGTCTTCCTCCTGAAACAGGGTGACTTGAGGACATTTGAATAACAAGAATGCCTGTCATTTCCAGTTGCTTTCTCTTACTGTTGTGCAAAGCGTCTTCTCCCCTCTCCCCCCACATCCTCATCCTACCTTCAGGAATGCTTTGCGAGCCCTGGGCTTTTGGCGGGCTCGCGGGTTGGAACTTGAGGAAGGTGCTAGGCTTTATTCATGTCGGGTCAATACAATATGGAACAGAGACTGTGGAAAGCAGAGGCCTGAAGGCAGAGACGGTGGGATGTATGAGCCTTGGGAGTTCGCAAAAATCTTGGGGTGGACTTTAGAGATCCATTAGGCACAGACTTCAGCTTGAGTCTAAAGGGGTAGGAGGACCCCAGCTGACATCGGTGTAAGCACAGATTTACAAACGTAAACCCACAAAAACAACATTAGGGATCATACACACTCTTTGTACTCTTTCTGAAGCTGCTTTTTTTTTTTCTTTTTCCGTTTAATAGTAACATATCAAGACCATTTCCCCCACGCCTACAACATTCTATTTAATAGCTGCAGTGGATACGAACTTGTGCCCAAGTTTTAGCTGTTTAAAAACATGTTTCTGGTTTTTTTATACTTTGTCTCTGTTGGGGAGGGTCAAGGAGGTTGCAGAGTGACGTGGGCGGGGCTCAGAGCAAGCAGGATGATGCTGAAGCCAGAGAACTGTGAATGGGGGATACACTTAGGGGCAGCCAGATTGGCAGGATCAGAAATGGGGTCAGGAGGGGAATGCAGGATAACTCATCAATTGAGCGCTTGCCTTGCAGTTGCAAGGTCTGGGGTTCGATTCCCCACCCTGGTCATGCAAACCCCATCTGCTGAAATGCGGTGCAACTCCTAACTGCCGGGATGGCTCAGCAGCAAAGGTTCTCGCCTCTCATGTGAGAGATCCCCAGTTCAGTTCCCACCCCCCACAGCCCCACATCCACCTGTGTGGAATGAAACCATCTCACAACTATGGAGCCTGTTCTACGCCCTCCCTGCTTCTCTCTCCCATTCTCTCACCTTCTCTCAAAACAATAAAATAAATCTTAAGGGAAGCCGGGATGGCTCAGTGGGTTAAGTGCTCACTTTGCAGCGCCGGGGACCAGGGATCGAATCCTGGCCCCGGCCCGTGCAGAACCATATGCTGAGCTCGGGAGTTCCCCCAGTTCAGTTCTCTCTCTGTCTCTCTCTCTCTCTCTTTCTCTATCTCTCTCTCTCTCTCTCCCCCTCTCTGTGTCAAAAACAATAAACAATTAAAAAAAAAAAATAAAAAAAAATAAAATAAAATAAATCTTAAAAAAAAAGAAAATAGGGGAAGCCGGGATGGCTCAGTGGGTTAAGCACTCACTTTGCAGCCCCGGGGACTGCGGATCTAATCCCGGCCCCGGCCCATGTGAACCCATATGCTGAACTGGGGAGTTTCCCCGGTTCGGTTCTCACCGGGGTGAGACCCTGGCCCAGTCCCTGCCCTGTGCAGCCCCATGCCCACCTGTGGAATGAAACTATGTGGAAAAACCAATGATGTACAACTATGGAGACTGTTCTGGGCCCTCCCCCTTCTCTCTGTCTCTGTCTCTGTATCTCTCTCTCTCTCTCTCTCTGTCAAAACAATCAAAATAAATCTTTTTAAAAAAGAAAATAGAAATGGGGTCAGGGACTGTGCCGGTGTCAGCAGCCAGGGTGGAGAGAAGGCAAAGGACGTGAAGGCAAAGGGTGACAAGGACAGGCTGTGGTTGGGGGCAGTGGAAGGGCTGTAGCCAAACCAGAAACAGAGCAAACAATGGCTTCTTGAGTCAGGCAAGCTTTGCAGCTCTGTGTTGCCTTTTAATGGGAAAAACCTGGCATCTCCATTAGCAATCACGTCCTAGGATGTCTGAGACAGGTCTTAAAGGGTCCAGTGTGTCTGCTGGAATCTGGTTCTTGGGGGCCAGGTACCTTTGGCGGTGGTGATGCTTTCCAAGTTTTGAACCTCTAAACTAGATCCCGGGGGAATCAATGGGTCTGCTTGAATACCTCCAGTGACGGGAAACTCACTACTTCCTGAGGCCTCTCCTCTGGAGAGAGTTATGCTGGATCACTGGGAAGTTATTTCTATTGCTCCATAATCTAGATCCCGCCACTGCTTCTGTGAGATATTATCCCAGCACTCTGGGCAATGATAACACCACTGGGCATGGGCAGGTAATGGTCAGTGGTGAGGCCCGAGGGCCAACAGGGATAATCTAGCTGACTTTATGGACCATCATGTTAGACCGGGCCACAGACCTTTACTCAAGGCCCAACCTAAATCTGTCTTGATCTGGGATGTCGCTGAACCAGCACACTTTCTCCTCTTCATGGCTGATGAGTGGAGGCTGTCAGTTAGCCAGCCCACAGCTGACCACAGCCTCAGGGGACCCCAGCTGAGGCCCAGAGAACCACTCGAGTAGCAGCTGAACCCAGCCGAAGCTGCCAATCCGCAGAGTCAAAAACTACATAAATAGTCATTGCTTCAAACCACCGAGTTTTGGGGTGGATTGTTATGTGGCCAAAGCTAATTGACAACATTCTCCCCAGCCTGTGCATGTCACTGTCTTTCATCCCAGCTTGCACCTAACCCTGGCCGCACCGTGCGGCTCTCTTCATTCAGTCACAAAGGATGTGGTGTGAGGGAGCTCGCTGGCTGGATGAAATCCTCTCCCGTCGTGAAAGGACAACTTACAAGCCTGGCTTCTTGATTGGTGTCATCCTGGTCTATGCCAGACTGAGGATCCATCACCCTGTGACTCTCCAAGGACAGGGCTCTGAGCACCCCATGATATAAACTACTCATAATAGCCCCTTAGCCCCAAATGCAAACATAAAGCTGCATATTGGTTTGCAGTGAAAGGTCTCTTTCTTTTCCTGCTAAAACAAACCCGTATTGACACATTCAAATATAAGGTTCCCCTTACTCACAATTTTCATATAATCCTTGTCTATAGACTGGAGATTAGCAAAACCAGATTTCTTATGAAAACAAGCTGTTGAAGCCCACAAGAATTCAGACATCAGTTTGAATCCAAAAGTTGAACTGTGCTGTCGTTTTTGGAAATCAAGTCCAGTATCAACATGGTTGGGAACCGTGGATGAAGAGGAGGGGAGAGGTGGATGTAACGAGGGGCGGAGAAGCCATCTCAATACAAACAATACGGCTGAGAGCTTGAGTGTACGTGTGATATCAGTGCCAACGACCTCAGAGCCAGACTTTAGTACTGACGAGCCATGTGTTAGAGCTGAACTACGAACCTGAAGATGTCACTTTCTATGTGACATCCTAATGCAAATGCAATTATCAGGCCTTAGAGAGAATTTCAGCTAACATCAGGCAATTTTATGTAAAATAAAAAGTAGCTACCGGTATTTTAAAACCTCTGGTCCTCAGACAAGTTTACTATAAATTTATCTTTAATAAATTAAGGAATTGAAGGGGGAAACTTTATACAGGAAGGAACCATGGGGTAGGCAAAATATGCACATACATTCCCTTCAAGTCCCTCGCTGGTTCTGAAAATGTACCCACTCAGGGCGAGCACCCAGGGATCCAGGAAAATGCAACAGCCAGAAGCTGAACTAGCTGAGGAGTAGTTTCCAGAAATACAGGTTGGAGTTCAAGTCCCACCAAGTTAGAGCAGCTTGGGAAATACCTCAAGCTTCTCACTGAAACTGAGGAAGAACCAACCAAGCCTTAAGACAGGGGTGTCCAGCGTTCCAGCTTCCCTGGGCCACATTGGAAGAATTATCTTGGGCCACACATAAAATACACTAACAACAGCTGATGAGCTAAAAGAAAAAAAACCACAAAAATATTTTATAACATTTTAAGAAAGCTTACAAATTTGTGTTGGGCCGTGTCCAAAGCCATCCTGGACCAAATGCAGCTCACGTGCTGCAGGTTGGACAAGCTTGCCTTAAGGCTACACCAGGACTAAGGATTATGCCCTAGGACTAAGGCTAAATTGAAACAGAACTACCTTAACAAGGTCTAAAACTAAGCTTTCATGGGATCAAGGCGATCTTCTAGTAATTTAACTGCCTGATAGAAGAAAATACAATACGATTCAGAGGAAGAGAATAAAATCCAGTATCTACAATGTATCCCTACAGTATCCAGGATACAATAGCAAACAACTAGATATGTAAAGAAGTGGGAAAATATGACCTATAATCAAGAGGGAGAACATTCAATATAAGCAGACATGCAGATGGCCCAGAGGTTGGAATTAGCAGATAAGGACTTGAAGATTACTCTTATAACCACGAGAAAAAGAATTTACAGGAAAATATAGATATAATGATAGAAGATATAGGAAATTTCTGGAAGATATATAATAGAGGGTATAGGAGAGATATGGTAACTCTGGGGAAGGAATAATGAAAAAAGTGTCTTAAGAGATATAGCAACCCAAAGCAACTTATGGTTCTGGTTTAGATCCTGGTAGAAATAAACCAACTATAAAAAAGCATATAAGACCATCAGGGATATTTAAACACTGACAGAATTTTTATACTTGATCTGAGCCAAAAGGCTGAGAAGCTATCAGAATTTGTAATATTAAGGAATTATTGTGCATTTTAAGGTATTATCATATTATGGTTATACACATGCAAAAAAGAGTCCTCCTGGTTTAGAGTTACACACTTCAATATTACTGACTGACTGATGGAACAATTTGCTTTAAAAAATATGAATTGCAGCTGGGGGAGGGGAAATACATTAATGGACAGTAGAGTAATAAGTGACATAAGATTGACCATATATAGATAATTGTTGAAATTAGTAATGGGTATATAAAGATTCTCATAATATTCTCTCTACCTTTGTATATGCTTGAAAAGCCCATAATAAAAAATTAGGAAAGAAAGGGAGGGAGGGTGGAAAGGAGAAGACCAACCCCCTTCATTTATGACTATGGTGTACCCCAATTCCCGAGCCAACCCTGGCTGAACCAATCTCTGCTGTCTGTGGTGAGTTTGGGAATCAGGTCAGCCCTTCCGAAGCATGCATCAAGGTGATCAGCCATTAACTTGGGCTCCTTTTGATTTGCATTTTCCAAACCAAATTTCTTTGTTGAACTTGATGTGGGAAACAATGCCTCCAATGGACTTCTAAATCCAAGTGTTGCTTCCCATGTCCTAGTTCAGCCCTTCTCTCCCATTCCCCTTGGTTTGGTTTCTAGTACTGTGCATCTGACCCACTACTCCTGGCTTCCAGAAGGGACCTGATGACTTATCTCACCACCATTGATCACATCTTCCAGAGGACAGCGTCCTTAATCTACCGATCTGACGACTAATCTCACCACGCATGATCACATCTTCCAGAGGACAGCGTCCTTAATCTACCGATCTGATAAGAAGCCCTGGTACTAATGACTGATTGCCTGTGGCATCATGCCTTCTCAATCTAGTTGCTTCTCCAAGGTTGGTTGGCATCTATAGTTGGATCATTTCCCCCCACACCTGTTGACCAACAGAAATCAACCTGAATCTTTAAGCTAAACAAAGAGGAGGCATTTGCAAAAGCATCGACAGTCCTGAGGCTGTGAAGCAGGCTGGTTTTGGAAAGAGGGAAGTACACCCAACAAATGCCCAACATGAAACTTCCACCAAGCAGAGCCAGCAATATCACCAAATGCTCTCCAAAGAATTGTAACACATGAGAGGATGACCTTGTGACTGACTGAGACTTGAGAGTGGGTTGTCTCATCTGTTTGCTGTGAAATATGAGGTGCGAAATAACTTTGTCAGATCCTAACTTGGACATCATTTTTGGTTTCTGCAGGAGTGGAGTCACAGGAATGGGTTTTTGCATGACCAAACGTAATGTGGAGCCATGTTTTTTCAGCTCACAGAGTCACCTACAGAATTAAGTCCCCTCACATGCAAAACTTGGCCCCACTTAGAAATGGTCACTCCAGCCTCACCCACATCCATATCCTTCACAGTCCTTTCATACATAATGAGCACAACCAGGGAGTCTTTTGTGGCCAAGGTCTTACAACTCAGGATTGAATAAGCAGCACAGGGCAGGTACTCTGAGGAGGGTCAGTCCTTGGTAGAGACTGAGTATTTCTTCGGAGCCCTCGAATACTGAGACACGACTAATTTTAGCCATTCCTGAACTTTACCCATATGTGAGCAGCTTGTCTCCATAAAGTTAGCTCCCTTTCTTTGCTTGAACAACAACACTGGCCTCTGTTGCTGGGTTTAATCTCCTTATAATTCTTTTGGCACTGATTCTGGCACCAAGCTCTGCCGAGGCTGTCCCCTGGCTGGCGTGTGGAGCAGAATTTCCCCTTTTTAGGTCACAAAACTCAGAGCACTTGTTCATCACAGTGACACTCTCCACCGTGTCAATTTTAGGCAACGCTGGCAAAGTGGCAGCTATCTTGCGTTGCTCCCACCATACACGGCATTTCACAAGAGTGAGACACACGCACCAACTTGCCACAGCAGGCTGGGATGATACAAACACACTGATGGGCACCTCTTCTGAACACGGCCGAATTAGGAACCCTAGGATGAGGGTCATGAGCTGTCCGGTGACTCTCCAAGGGTACAGACAAGCCCACAAAGAGCTTCCTGTGCTGGCTTCTCGGGCAGTGCCAGGTGGCTGCTCCCTTGCTGGCTCACCAAGAGTGAGAACTACTAAAACGAGTCTCTTCCCAGCCTTTGGGGCTGGGAGGCGGCCTCCTATGGACAAATCTCACTTGGGCTTGTGGTCTCCTTAGAAATCTGAGCGCTGGACTATGGTCCGCATCGTGGTGAGCCTGGTTTCTATTGGCTCGTACTCCAGTCTGCTCAGTTGCACTTGTCCTGGCTCTCTCCCTTCCCCATGAGCCACCCAGTGCTGTCCCCTCCCCACCCAAGGCGCCAATGACTTATTCAATGCTCACCCTTGCATGCAGTTAGTAGCACCCACTGTAACCCCGATTTCACTTCCCCCTCCTATGAAATCACACACACGAGCAGGTAACTTTTGAGGGTCCGTGCCTTTGTCCTTCCCTCTGAAAACTGCTCATCCTTCATTCTCCCTCCACTTTCCAGCCTCCTCTGACTGAGCAGTCTTGGTGAACCACACCATCCGTCCTAGACACGGCTAACTGGACGAGGGTCGATTCTGGCTTCAGCTGGGCCAATCTGGTTCTCTCGTGGTATTTGATAGAAGCCGTAGCAGTCAGTCAAAGGAGGCAATGGGGGGTGGGGGCCAGGATCAGTGCCAGAGAAGCTCAGAAACTGTGCCCTCTGGCCTGAGGAGGAGCAGGGCAAGGGCCCAGCAGAGGGGGCCAGAACGAAGCAGGAGGGTCACTGAGAAGTTGGGGTCTGTCTTCTCAACTCATTCCCCTTCTGTGTGGGTTTCTGTTTCTCATAACAAAACACTCCCTGATGAAAACACCCTCAAAAGTGGCCCCAACTTGGGCCTTTTCAGTCCTCACCCTCCTTCAGCATCTGATGCTGTCACCTGTCACCACCACCTTTCTCAAATCTCTCTCCGCTTAACAAGATCCAACACAAAACAACCCTCTTTTTCCTTCTCCAATTGCTCCTCTTTGTAAGGCCTTGCAATGGGATTCAGGCTTTGCTCTTCCAGCCTCGTCTTCTCCTCGGAAGATTCCATCGGTTCCCGTAGCTTCCTCTAGCAAGTGAGTCCAGGTGGAAGATGCCAGCCTTCCCTTCTGCCCATTAACCCAACTGCATTTTTAACTCTGATGGAAATCTCTGCTTATATGACTCACAGCCACTCCCCCTCATGCTATCTTTCTCCCTCCCTCCAACCCCTCTCTTGACTTTCCCCTTCCCTCTGCAAGGGACGTGTTCTTTCCGTCACATCCCCAGGGATCGGCACGGTGATCCTGTAGTTCTGCACCAAATGGCGCTTGGTATCTGCCTCCCCACAGGCTCACTTGCTCCATGAGGGTCTGGGTTACCAGTGTGTGGTCTCCAACTCTCCCTTCATTCCCAGGATCTGGGACACGGGGCTACTTAAATGTTTGCTAAATGGATTGAAGGAAGGAAGGGTTATCTCTTATTTTCCCCTTTGTTTCGCTCTTCTTGTCTCTCCAAAATACACTCACAAAGCCCTCTGGACTCTTCCTTCCCAGTGTCTCTCTCTCATTGTCCCCTTCCTCCTCATCCCCTTTGCTTCTGGGCCAGACCCTGGTCACTACCCATCAGAGCTACACAGAAGCAAGCTGGTCTCCCCAATGGCAATGGAAAACCTGACACGTGGAATTCTGGGAAGATGGTGGCAGCAAAGTTCTTACATGCTTACAAATCCCCAAACAGAGGGACGAGATAGAAAAACGGAAAACCTGCGCACATGTACAACAAAACTAGACAATAAGGTTTGCCCTGAACCTCAACCACCAACAGCCACAGATCCACCTGGTGTTGGTGTTTATGCAGGAGGAAGCAGAGGGAAGCAGCAAGGTGCTCTCAGATGCCAACAGATAATCGCCAGGAAGGATGCAGGGCCAATGGAAGCAGCAGCCAAAACTGGGCGGAGTCTTGCCCCCTGTATACACACAGGCAAATGTAACACACTAGATATAAGGGCGGCAAGGCAGGGGTGTCTAACCTTTCGGCTTCCCTGGGTAACATTGGAAGAAGAAGAACTGTCTTGGGCCACACATAAAATACACTAACACTGATGACAGCTGATGAGCTAAAAAGAAAAACATCGCCAAAAAAATCTCATATCATTTTAAGAAAATTTGACGAATTTGTGTTGGGCCACATTCAAAGCCATCCTGGACTGTGAGTTGGACAAGCTTGCTGTAAGGGATGAAGAATTTCAATCTGCATGGAACGGGCTATGAAGCAGGACACACTCACACACACAAGCATGCATGCACACTCCGCCGTGTTTACTGAACTTCAGGACTCTCTCTGGAGGCTTAGAACCCAGCCTTCCTTCACGGTGACTGGCGATCCGGCCCTAACTGACACCAAGTCAAACTCAGAAACACTCAGGTTTTGTTGAGATCACATGGCAGCTCAAGTTGGCAGCCACAGCTTCAGAAACAGGACTGAAAGGGGACTTGGGTGAGTGTGGAAAAACACTGTGCAAACATGTCAATGTCAACACCATCAAGAGTTCAGAAATAACCATTTTCCCATAAAGTCTTAGTGTATTAAGGGGTTGGGGTCTCTAGAACTCTAAGGACTTGAAAATCTAGTTCGCAATGGGCAGAATCCTAACAGAAGTCAGAGAAATGTCCATAATCATCTAGCCCAACCTGTATTTTACAAATGAAGAGACTAAGGTCTAGATCAAGGGGGCCATAATTTACCAAAAGTAACCAGTAATTTATTGGAAAGAAAGTTCACTTAGGAGACAATGAGGGGGGTATTCAGAAGCACAGACATGCCTTTAATTTCCCTTTATAAGGAAAGAAAAGAAAGGAATGCATTTATCCCTCTAATCTCAGTAGCCAAACCAGTTTAAAGCTACACATTGCTCAAAGCAAAAAAAAAAAAAAAAAAAAAAAAGCCATCAATCTGAGACTGACTTACCCCGTATCCTCTTCAGCATGGAGAACAGCGAGGGGGAAAGCCCCTCTCTTCCTGATGTGATGACTTTTCAGCACTGTCCTCTCTCTGCCCGTGGGTCTGTCTTCCCCCAGGATCACATGGAAGCGTTCTATAAATGTGCTTTGGCTTAAGGTTGGGAACGCTGGCCTGGGAGGCCGCAGCGTGTAAGCAACCTGACCCAGGCCAGGCGGAGCCTTCCAGAAGGCTCTGTAGCCCGGAGGGAGGATTCCAGGGGGCAGATAGCTTACAGGTACCTAGAGCCTGCAGCTCTGTTTTTCCTCCCTCTACGGTCATTTGGAATCTGAAGCCAGTTTCAGCTGGCTTGGGCTGCGATTTCATTTATTTGGGGCTGTTATAAATTTTGACAAGGATCAGCCACTTTTCAAAACAAAACAGCTTTAAAGAAGAAAAATAAAAGAAAAGCAAGCTATGAAATTCGAAGTGCTTCTGGTGAGACAGGGACAGGTTATTGTCAGCTTCTGCCAACCTCATAAAATTACATTGTCCTTTTTGAAAGTGTCAGTATGCTCCTTTGAGAGAGGAAGAATGAGCAATTACTGATGGGCCAATTTCAAGTAGCAATGCTACCAAAAATCCCACTGAATTCATGAAAGGTGCAACCACACAACGGAAAACTAAGCAACTATTAGAAAGGATGTGGTGCTTTCTATGTACCCACATTGCAACCTCTCCAAAATAGAGTCAAATGCATTGATTGTAGTAATCATGTGTGGTGTGAGATGGGTACTAGAGCTATTGGGATGATGGGAGGAGGGCTGGAGAGGTGGGGGAAAAGGGGGAATAAATGAAGAAGTGCAAACTATTAGTTATGAAATAGTCACACGGATGTAAAGTGTACCCTAGGGCATACAGTCAATATTGTAATAACTATGTACGGTGTCAGATGGGTACCAGATGTATCAGAATGATGACTTTGTAAGTTATATAAATGTTTCATCCCCATGTTGTACACTTGCAGTTAATATAATAGTGTATGTCAAATGTAATTGAGAAAGAAAAAAAGAACTAAGGAAAACTTTCCAAGATACATTATTAAGTGAAAAAAGTTAAGGGATAGAATGGTGTGTGCAATTTGCTACCATTTTGTGTAAAAAAAAAAAGAGGCTATGAATTTGTGTGTGTGTACTACATTATGTATAATATATAAATTCTATGCTCTAAAATCATATCATACTGTATTTTAATATATTAATTAATGACTTTCTCAAAATTTTCATAAGAAACTAGTGACAGAGGCTGCCTCCAGGAAGGGGTGGTGCCTGAGAGGGACAGAGAAAGAGGAAGATTGTCTCCTCACATATTTCTTTCTCTGCTCCAGGAATTTCATCTCACATGAGTAGTAATTTTTCAAATAAAATGTAAAAGGCAATCTATTTTTATGAGAAATTTCTAATTTTCAAAATGACTGTTCAAAGCACTGAATTCAATTTTTTTTTTTTAAGATTCATTTTATTGGGGAAGCTGGGATGGCTCAGCAGGTTAAGCACTCACTTTGCAGCCTCGGGGACCGAAGATCGAATCCCAGCCCTGGCCTGTGCAGACCCATATGCTGAACTGGGGTGTGCTTCCCATGCAGGAGACCCCTAATTCAGTTCTCGCCCATCTCACCCCACCCCCGGTTTGGCCCCTGGCTTGAGGGGGTGTGCCTCCCATGCCGGAGACCCCCAGCCCAGTTCCCACCCTGCGCGGCTCCCACCCACCTGTGTGGAACAAAACCATATTAAAAAACTGATGACGTACAACTATGGAGACTGCTCTGGGCCCTCCCCTTCTATCTGTCTCTGTCAAAAACAGTAAAATAAATCTTAAAAAAAAAAAGATTTATGTTATTGAGAAAAGTGAGGGAGAGACAGAGAGAGACAGAGAGATGGGGGAGGGCCCAGAGCAGTCTCCATAGTTCTACATCATCTGTTTTTTGATGTAGTTTCATTCCACACACATATTTACATTTTTTGATTGACTTGGGAAGGAGATACTTTAAGAAGACAGAGATTTGCCATAACTAAAATCCTGTAATGGCAATGAACGTGCCAGAGAGTTTTGAGTGAGCAGTCCGGACTTTTAGTCCTGATTCATCTCCTTTCTAGCTGTGACTTAGATCACTTGCCCAAATGCTTTGCACCTTGATTTCATCAGGTGTAAAATGGATCCACACCCCCACCTTCTCCATAGGCCCTGCACGGCCTAAACAATAGGAATTCAAAATAGAAATTCAAAAATAGAATTTTTCAAGGAGAGCACATTTTGCAGGAATCTTCTGAAGTTCCTGTGTAGTTAAATTCTCAAATAATTTGTCAATTTTTCCCGTAGGAGCAAGCATAAAAGTAAAGGGAATCTTTTCAGAAGGCCTGTGTCCACCGCATTGTGACTTATTTTCCCCATAGCTGTTTTTAATTTTCTCAGCATCACCTCTCATGTTGTACGGAATGCCTCCTTCTAAACCAAGTTTGTCCAATCTGCCACCACCCCGGGCTGCGTGAGGCCCAGGAGGGCTTTGAATGTGGCCCAAGACAAATTTGTAAACATGAGATTTTATTGCGATTTTTTTTATATATAGCTCATCAGCTATTGTTAGTGTTAGTGTATTTATGTGTGGCCCAAGACAGTTCTTCTTCTTCCCATGTGGCCCAGGGAAGCCGAAGGGTTGGTCGTCCCTGTTCTAAACTATTAATAATAATTGGGCATTTCATAGTGGGCTGTGCTGAACTCCATGATTTTCTATCACATCTAATGTCTGCTCCCAGTTTATTAATCCAGAAACACTTTTTTTAGTCCTCACATTAGTACTACTGCATAATGCATGGGTGCAATAGCCTTAAGAGAAAAAAATATTTTGACACTAAAACCACAGGCCAAAGTTTCAGTGCTTCCCACAATCCGGAGAAAAACCGCGTCATCTGTTCATCAGAGGAAGTGGCGCCACCATGTGGCCATAATGTAAGTGCAGTTTTAATCGTTTATTTGCCAACCTTGAAATGATTCTTGACCAAAACACGAATAATTATCAAAAGCATTTTCTTTTTAATTTGGAAAGACTTGAAATACTGCAAAATTTGCTCATAATGTGAGGTTTTATCAATAATTACATTCCATGTTACTTATTTGCCCAATTCAAATTCACATAAATGCAACCTTGTTGAAAATTACGAGCATATGGCAGACAGCACAAAGAGAACAAAACATTTCCCAAGCAGTGCTGAGAACTGATGAGTATTCAAAGGTTCCGAGAGGAAAATAAATTCATAGACTGGTTGGTGTGACAGTAAACAGGCAGATTTATAAAAATAAAAAGGTAATGTTTACGATCCATTCTCTCCATACACTGTGAAAAAGATATCCCGTTCATGAAACTAATGAAACACACACATTCACTCCGTTCTTTCAAGAGACTTCACTAAAAGGGTAGCAAAGGAAAAAAAATTTTTGTTAGGTTTGTTGAGACAATAACAAAACTGGGAGGGTACATCAGCTGACCAAAGGTGACCCCATGCTTTTGGATCAGGGGCAGTGGGTGGGGGTCTGGTCACCAAGGAATCAGGGCAGAGGGGCCTCAGCCCAGAGCTGGGGCAAGAGGGGACAGAGGTGTTCAGCCTACATGAGACCCAGGTGGCCCTGCAGATCCAAGAGTGGCTCTGAAACCCCAGGAGCAATCGAGGGAGCAGAACTGGGGCTGAAAATTAAAAACAGGTGTAAGTGAAGCTGAATACCTCTCCCCTTGTGCCGACCAACCAGACAAAAGCCAGATCACACACCAAACCCAAACCTCTCGTGCATTCTGAAATTAAAAATTCAATAGCGGGTTGAAGGCGAACAATAAACTCTCTCAAGAAATAGAATTGAAAAAAATTGAACACATGAAAAAATACGAGAGGCTTAGCGAATGGATTCATGAGGTCTCACATCTGATTAACAGGCGGTGCCGACGTGGAATAGAACTCTGGAAGGGAGAAATGATCGAAGAAGTCCTATGAGACGATTTCCCGACATGGAAGGAGGTGATCGTCCAGATTGGAAGGGCTCGGTGGGCGCCTGGCCCAGTAACTTGGTATCTCTCACAGTTCTGTGGGTGGGCTCGGCTCAGTGCGATGGTTTCCATGTTGGGCTGGCCTGTGGCTGCGGTCAGACAGAAGCTAGAACCGGAGGCATCTGAAGGCTCCGTGGGAGGCTGATCGGGGTTGGACTCGCATGGCTGGCAGGTGACACAGGCTTTGACTGAGAGCTCATCTGTGATCTACACATGGCCTCTCCATGTGACCGGGAGCTTCCTTCCAGCATGGCAGATGGGTTCCAAGAGCAAACGTTTCAACAGACAGGATGTAGAATATGCCTGGATCCAGAAATGGGCAACAGTGTCACTTGCAGTGTATTCCATTGGTCGGAAAGTCACTGGGCCCAGATTAAAGGCAAGGAGACACAGGTCCCCCATTTCAGTGGGAGGATTGTCAAAGAATCCGTGGCCATCTTCCATCCACCACCAATCCTAGCGGCAAAACAAAATAGGTCACGTACAACCTAACAAGAATGAAAACCAAACTCAGTTCCCAGCACCCTCTCCCTTGTGTACCACTCCAGCTACATACATCTGCCTTCCAGAAGTTTCTTGAATGTGCCCGACTCATGTGAGTCTCAAAGACTTTCATTTTGTCATTGCCTCTGACTACAGTATGATTTTCCTGTATCTTCGCATGAATCATTGCTCATGATTCAAATCTCATCTCAAATGTCACCACCTCAGGGAAGGTGGCCCTGCCCATCACATGTAAAATAGCAGTGCCCAGTCAGCATTTCTTTCTTTCCTTAGAAGTTCTACGTAATGTTTAAAAATGGGAAGAAACGCAAAGGAGGGGAGAAGGTTTGGAGGATGCTGTGAAGCACAGGGCTAGAGCTTCTTACAAGAAGTCCCTAGGCTAATGCTGCGTCTTTGCTAGCTTTTTTTTTTTCCAGCTGGAAATCACTTTAGGTGCAGAATTTTCACGGGCCAGCTGCTGTTTGTGATGTGAGTGCTGGTTACTAATATGGCTGCGGCTCTTTGCCATAAACAGGGAAATGCTGTGGGCAGGGAAGGCTGAGGATCTCCTTTAGATCTTCAGACCCTCCAGCTCAGAGCCTTGAAAGCCTTTGTACTTTTTGATGAATAATTCGTATGTAGTGTTTGACAGTACAGATTAAAAAAGAATATACTTTTTATTGAATTCCTGTTCCAAAACGATAAAATCAGCACATCACTGAAGCAGAACAGATCGAATAGCCTCTTGCTTCCTCTTCTCCCCATTCCCAGTCCAGGCGAGCAGTATCGGCAGCGCATGCGCTTGCCTCTGGTTTATACTGCACGTCTGAATGTAACCAGCCGACCTGCACCCACAGGGGCTTCCTCTGCTGCCTGCCCCTTTTGCATTGTCCTATATCCTGGGCACTGTGACCCAGAGGCCTTGACAAGAAAGGCAGGCATGTCCCAATCCTGGCCTCAGTTTCCTCTCAAAAGCTTTTGGATCAGGTTGAGTCTTGGGAAAGAGAGAAGAATCTAGATCCAGGAAGTTCTACCTCCTTCCCCACCGCAGAATGTTGCATGGCTGGCTCCCTCTCATTTATTCATTCAGTTCTTCCCTGAAATATCAGCTTTTCAGAGAGGGCTTCCCTGGCCTTACCCACCTCGCTGCCTAAAGATCCCTTACCACAACATGCCATTCAATTTCTTCACGTTACCACCATCTGAAATCACGTATCCATTCCTTGCTTATTGCCTCTGTCTGTGAGGAGATTGTGGCCTGGTGTGTGTCTGTGACAGCAGGGATCTGGCCTGTCTTGTTCACTCTGGCGAGCCTGGTGCCTAATGGGAACATGATGCTTCGAGCTGAAGATTCTGATGCCCAGCCCTGTGCCCCCGGCCACCTTGGAGCTCACCTGCAGAGATGGTGGGTGGATGGTGGTCCACATGTTAACAGCTCCCCACCTGCAGTTCCTGGCATCTTCCCTTTTCACCACTTTTATGTCCCTGCAGAATATTCCTTTATTTTCTGAGTCCAGTTGCTGTCATACAACTTGTGGCATACACAGGATCTGATTGTTTTGCGGCAGGAGACTCCTCAGGGTGTCTAGTCGGACTCATTTGTAATTTTTTGTTGAACAAAGCAGTTCCCAAACAGGACCCCAGACGCTGGGTCCTCCTCTGCTCTTTTTCCCACCTTCACCCTCCCCTGACTTCTGTCTTCTGCTCCTTCCCATCTCAGCTGAATGGCCTCGACCCTGCCATCTAGGTCTAAATTCTTGTCTAGTTCCTAATCCTTTCCTTCCTAGTCCCTAACACAGCGGCCGGCATGTAACCATCTTAGTTTTCATTTGCTTCATGCCTGAGAGTTTACATGTTTTCCCATGTGATGAGCAAGAGTGCTGGTAACCAGCTATAGTCAGGTGGGGACTTCGTGACACCAGGGGACATGTTCTCTCCAATGCTGCCCTCCTCAAACCCTGCTCCTGCATCTCTCCTGTCTGCCTGGTGTTTGTTAAGTCCTGGTTACCAGAGAGCCCTCCTTCGGGTTACTCTTCACTTTGCAGTTCATGTTAATTAGGCTGGTAACCCAGAGAGAGGTGTCAGCTCCCCAGAGAGGAATCTGCTCAATCAGATCCTCCCACCACTCTGTTCTCTACATCATCATCTTGCAACACTCCTTGGTCCTGATTACGGTGTGTGACCAACCATGCTAACCAGTCTCTCTGGTCATGGGAACAGTTCCTGCTTTCTGGATCCATCTGGCTGCACAAACTATGATTTTTTTTTCTTTCTTTTTTTGTACAAGAAAATAAACCAAGTTGGCTTAAGCAGGAAAGAAGTGCATTATTTGTTTTTCCACAAATAACAGAACATGTGACGAAAAGTGGTTGAAGTAATGACATTTATTACTGCCCATGACAAGCCGGCCAGAGGAAGCGCAGTTGTAATGTGGGCTATGTCATCAAGGACTTGGGCTTTTGTTGCCTTGTAATGTTAATTTCTTCATCTGTCCTTACATGGTCACAAGATGGCTGCCACATTTTGAGCGACACATGTGAACATGGCAAGATTTGATTAAAAAGAAACATTTTCTCTTGGTGTCTATTTTTTTAAAGATGTATTTTATTGTTTGAGAGAAGGTGAGAGGGAGAGAGAGAAGCAGGGGAGGGCCCAGAGCAGTCTCCATAGTTGTACACCATTAGTTGTGACATAGTTTCATTCCACACAGGTGGAGGTGGGGTTGCATGAGGTGGGGGCTTCCTGTATGGAAGCCCTCCTGGTGGTTATCAGTTGCGCTGTAACTCAGCACATGGGCTGGCATGGGCGGGGCTGGCACTGAATCCTCAGACCTCAAGGTTGCAAGGTAAGCGCTTAACCTGTTGAGCTACCTCAGCATCCGTTGCTGTCTATTTATATCGTAGAGAAAACATTTCTTAGAAGGCCTGCAATAGACTTCTCCTTAGTCCTGTGGTCAAGATCAGACCACGTTCTGTGCCATAGACAAGGGCAGAAGGGAAGGAAGGAGAACATCCAGTTTGTTTGTTTGCTTTGGCCTTTGTGGTGGAAAGTGGGCTGTGAAAAAAAAAAAAGGAAATGGGAAACAGAAAATATTATGTTTCCCAGTCTCCCTCATAATTGGGGTCATGTGACTAGCTCCGGCCAATAGCCTAGGAGCAGCTGTGACATGTGCCACTTCTAGGTTGAGGCAATTAAGCCAAGGTGGGCAGTTCATTCAGTAATTCGGCTTTGTCCGTCTTCCTCTCCACCGTCTTCAGCATTCTGGTCTTTCCTCATGCTTGTCACCTCATCAGTAGCTGATGGCTGCCGCTGCCATCATACCAGGCACCGTGTCCTCATGATAGCATCTCAAAGAAGGAGTAGGGGTGGGGACAGAAAATCTTTGGAAGCTTGTGTTTTATCCAGATAGAAGCTGCATCACAACTCACTGACCAGAGCTGGATTGCATGCCTATTCCCGGACATTACCGTGACTCATTTAGGCCAATCCCACTTCATCTAAGGAAAGCCGAACTTTCCTGACTTGGGCAGCAACGAATGGTAAATTATATACATGATGCACAAATGACATTTTTGTAGGCTTGTGTAGTAGCTCAACTTATATTGTTCCTTTGAGAAAATGTGTTCTCTGCACCACAGAGAACTTTGGGAGAACATCTGCAATCCAATCCAAGCTACGTGGAATAAAACCCACACATTTTCCGCCTCTCTTGGACCCTTTCAAAGGTATTTAAAATGATTTTTTTAGCTTCAGAGCCATGTGTGAACATGAACTGTCATGGTGCAATCAGAAGGGCTGGTTAACAGTTTAATGCGCGCTGCATGCCCACGACGTTGTCAGCCTGTGGCCCTGGGGAGCTTCGGGTCTAGCGAGGGGGACGAGGGGGACCAGGCGACCAAGATGCTCAGCACCTCACAGTGTACGCGAGTGGGAGTTTAGTGCATCCAATGTCAAGGGAGCGCCAGGCCCCGGCCAGCGACCGGGTGCAGCTCCTCGGGCGCCGGCCTCCCGCCACAGGCGTCGCTGTGCGCTCGCGCCGCCCCGAGCCGCGCACCGCGGGCCGCCGGCGCTCGCGCCCAGCAAGGAGGGTTTCAGTTTCTGGCGCGAACTTCCGCCGGCCCGAAGTTGCACGGCGAGCCGGTGCCATGTCCGGAGACAGCAGCGGCCGCCGGTCCGAGGGCCGGGGCCGGGGCCGCGACCCGCACCGGGATCGCACCCGCTCTCGCTCCCGCTCGCGGTCCCCGCTGTCGCCCGGGTCCCGCCGTGGCGCCGCGCCCGAGCGCAGGGAGGCCCAGGAGCGCCCGAGCTGGGAGGAGGAAGACCCGTCGGATTCTGGGGACGAGATGGTGGACCCGGCGAGCTTGGAGGAGGAGCCCGACCAGGGCCTGTGCCGCCAGATCCGCCATCAGTACCGGGCGCTCATCAACTCGGTCCAACGTACGGCGGGGCGCGCGGGGCGGGTGCCAGGCGCGCGGGGCGGGTGCCAGGCGCGCGGGGCCGGTGCCAGGCGCGCGGGGCCGGTGCCAGGCGCAGGCCCTGCGCTGCCCGGGGGCGCCCGGAGGGCTCGGCCGCGCCTGGGTTGGCACCGCAACTGCTCCCACGCCCGCCCTGGGGATGGAGCTGCGCGACCTTGGCGAGGGCGCGCAGGTCCCCGCCGGGCAGGACGCCGCAGCGGGAGGCCAGGCGCGCCGGGCGAGCCGCCCGAGCCCCGGCGGCCGGGAGCGGGGAGCGGCGGGGCGCGGAGCCCAGGCGCCCGCCCTTGGCACGGGGCGGGTCCCCGGGCTGGTCGCCCGCCCGAGAATTGACAGGGACGCAAATCCAATCGGAACCGGGGGGTGGCCCGCCCATGAGTTGCGTGAGAACCACTCTCTTAGGAATTAAGGGCTGCAGGGAGTCAAGCCCTTTGGGTGGAGGTTAGATGGAGCAGGACGCCTCTTAGGGTTCGCGTTGCTTGAAGGGTACAGTCACCTTTCTCTTAACGTGTCCTTTGGGTTAAACACAGAGAAGATGTTTGAAGTAACTCCCCGGGGACGGGGCTGGGGTTCCCTGCTGATGACCACGTTGTTATGACTTGTGAATGATGCTCTGGTACCAAAGCTTGCATTTTTTAAAACAGAAAACCGGGAGGATATTCTGAATGCCAGTGACAAATTAACAGAGGTCCTTGAAGAGGCCAACGCTCTGTTTAATGAAGGTAATTCATTATTTTCTATAGGGAAGCTTTTTGTTATCATAGATTGTAGGAGAGTTTTTTAAAGATGTTTGACAGAGACAGAGAAAGGGGGAGGACCCAGTGCAGTTTCCACAGCCGTTTGTCATCTTGTTTTTGACATAGTTTCATTCCACCCAGACGGATGTGGCCACGGCGCAAGGCAGGGAACCAGTGGGCACCCGCAGATGGGGGTCCCGCATGGGAATCATGCCCGACCCAGGGGCCTCTCACATGGGAAGCATGCCCCCCCCCCCGCAACCGGACTTCCTGCAGATTTTACGATGATTTTAGTTTTATTTAAGAGTCAAATTAATTTTTTTAAAGATTTTATTGTTTTTGACAGAGAGGTAGAGACAGAGAAGGGGGAGGGCCCAGAGCCATCTCCATAGTTGTTCGTCATCAGTTTCCGACAGGGTTTCATTCTACATGGGGGTAAGGGGGTGCTGGGGGGGGCCACATGGGAGGCACATCCCTTCAAGCCAGGGCCCCACCGAGCAGGAGCAAGAGCAGAATTAGAGGCGTCCCACATGGGAAGCACACCCCAGTTCAGCATATGGGTCCACATGGGCCGGGGCTGGGATTCGATCCTGGTCCCCTGGGCTACAAAGTGAGTGCTCAACCTGCTGAGCCATCCCAGCTTCCCTTAAGAGCCAAATTTTTGACATCAAACAATTCCCATATTTATAACAGTGCTTTACTAGTTTTGGAAACTCTTTCATTGTTGCAATAAAGATACACTTACCGGTAGGTTGTTAGGATTTTTTGATGTTGTTTTTTGTGCTTTTCAAAGCGAATCATAATGTACACATTGTCCTGCAACATTTTTCCATGTGGGCATCTTCCCTTATCAGTACATACAGATCCCCCCTATTCTCTTCAGTGATTCCCAGCGTGTGGCTGTATCTTACACAATTAATTTGTGATTCAAATAAAATGGCCTCGAGGAGCAAGCCATACCTGACTTTGCTGTATTCATTTTGCAAGGAAGGGTAGCACTGTAGTCTATTTTCAGGATCTAACACCCTAAATTTAGTTAGACTCAACAATGTAATTTAGCTTAAAGCCTTTTAAAACTTTTCTTTGCTTCCCTCTGCAATGACTGTTTGCCCAAGACTCAGTGCACTGTAGCTTTAATCACTTGTGTGCTCAAGGCAACATCAGCATGAGACCCACCCTTCTCCCTGAAATCCATTAGACTCTGGGATGCGCCTTTTCTTTTTCAAATCTCCCAGGAACTGCTGGGCCACCTCCCCCTTTCCTTTGTTTTACCTTTAGGAGTCTACAGAATCAGAAACGGAGAGGTGGTCTTTGGACGAGAGTCCGCCATCCTCCCAGAATGCCTGCATTTTGAATAAACCCACTTTTCTTTCCACCAGCCTTCTCTCCCGATTTTTGGAGGCGCCAAGCAGCAGCACCTGAACTCGGTAACAATCTCTGCTTTGGCTTCCTTTTCAGTTTGCCTTTGCAAATGTCCCAGAGCACTTTTTCACGCTCCCTGTTTCCTAAGGGGGCTAATGACCCCAGTCCCCTGTAAGCCCTGCTGCGTCCTCTAGTGGACCCTTCCCCCACCTCCCCAAGCTTCACCCTCAGTTTCTCTTCTTATCACGTTTTATTTAAATCTTTCTATAGCTTATCTTAAATCTCATGACCTCTGTCAAACCTTTTAGGATCACCCATCGGAGGTCACTGCCCTGCTGTCTTAGTCTGGTACCACCCAGCACTTGCCCATTAATTCACCCAAGGCTCCGACAGTTTATCTGTCGCCAATCAGTGGGCGTTCAATTTGTCTTATGTCAGCACAGTTGATCATGGTGACTAGGATGGGTTACTGGGGTCAGAGAAAAGCCAGTGACAGAAATGATAGTTTTGTTAAACTGGAGTTAGTAAGAGATTGTGGTGATTCAGTGCTCCAGAGTAGGAAAAGTGGGGACAGAACTGGCTTTTAGTAAGACTGGTCAGCTTTGAATCCAGATTTTGGTGAGGTGGGCTGGGGAGCCAAGTTTTTAGAGGGAGAAGGGGATGTTTTGAGATTTTTTGGGTCCAGGGGTAGGCTGACCAGACGTACCGTTTTAAATGAGACAGAAAACAACGATACTGTCCCGTTTAAAATGGTATGTATCGTCAGCCTACCGACACCGTGAATTTAGCCCAGTGAGACTTAGGCTGACCAGGCGTACCATTTGAAACGGGGCAGTACTGGTGTTTTCTGTGCTGTTTCAAATGGTACGTCTGGTCAGCTGATCCTGGGGGAAATACTGAGTAGTTGGAAATTTAAGGGGAGTACCTGTAGATAATGTGTATTTTGTAATTTGTATATTTTTCTTCTTTTTTGAATAGTGTCCCGAGCAAGAGAAGCAGTCTTAGATGCCCATTTTCTTGTTTTGGCTTCAGATTTGGGCAAAGAAAAAGCAAAGCAGCTGCGTTCTGATCTGAACTCATTTGATATGTTAAGATATGTTGAAACTCTCGTAAGTGCAAAGCTATGGAATCTTAATAAAAAATATTTCATCTGTCACAGATTGTATAACTATCTACTTTGCTTATATCCATATGCAAATAGTTTTCACTTCGTTTTTATTCACTTATTTATTTTTTGGTCTCAGATTCTTTCAAAAAGGTCTTACCAAGTAAACAGATGATGGTGGAGCTCGGTGGTGGAATCTCAGTTGGGAGCTTAGAGCAGGTTGAAAATCTCCAGCATTCTAAGTCTCTGGGTGCTATATTTATTTACAAATAGCCAGTATTTGCTTAGTCATCTTTCAGTTCATAAGTGCTGTAGCTCATTTCCCATGACCTTGGGACCTTTGTCCAGGGGTGACACAGCCCACACAGCAGGGGGCAGGGCTAAGCTGGAGATGAGTCAGGTCTGGTGGGAGGGAGTGTTTGGGTCTGTGTTTGAGACTATTTCAGTACCATATGAATGTGATTGGAGTTTTGCTTTTTTGTTTTTTTATTATGATGTTCACCTTTTTTCTTTGCCTCTTTATAAGTTTGAATGGTTGTTACCTGAAATTTCGTAACTTTTCCTTGATGGATTTACCCCCAAAAAGCACAGTGAGACAGACTTTGTGTCTTACACTGCTGTCTTTTTTTCCGCCTTGATTCTACTCTGAGAAATCTGGGTCCTGGCATTTCTGCTAGGACAGTAAATTTCTGGCTGGATATTAGAAAGATTTAGTACTGTGAGATCTGACCAGATATATTAGTTATTTTGTGTAAGTATGAGGTTTTTGTTGTTTTAAAAGCCTTAACATTTTTTAAATTTAAAATTAACTTAAATTTTTAACCTTAAATTTTTTTTATTTTGAAGTATAATGAGTTTGGTTTTTTTTTTAATGCACACTAATGTATGGCTTAAAAAGTGACCCTATATTGAGTTATCTTTTTAAAAATGACTTTTATCAGGCTAAGCTCTGTACTTTACATAACAAATTAAAATAAACCCCAGAAGTCTTCAAGCATTCCATATAAATTCCTAAATTGATAGCTGTCTAGTGTTCGCATGGGGAAGAACTTTCCAAAGTTTACAACCAAATAGAGAGGTGATAAAGAAAAGATGTGTAGACTTGACCAGACAAAAATGGAGACATTCTATAAGTGGGTGGTATTAGGGCAGCGCGATAGTGGGGTGGGTGGGGGGTGCTGACCAGAGCTCACGGGACAGGTATTGGCAGCCTCTCTTTTCTTCAAAATTGGATTCCCTTTAATAGGGAGTGTTAGGCTCTCTTTATATATGATAGTCACATTTTATAATTTGATAGCTTCTAGGCATTTGATAATTTCATAATGTAATGAAAGTGCTTTCATAAAAACATTTAATATACTACATTTTCTGTAAGGTAGTTTGAGGGAATCATTAGACTCCCACCAGCTCTGCCCAGGAAGGCTGCTCCCAGGGGCACGCTTCTCTCCCTGGGCTAGGCCACGGCTGTCTGGATGTGCTGAGCTGCACACTGAATAGGAAGGAGGTCTTTAGGAGGTTGGCTGAAAATGAAAATGAATGCCAGCAAAACTTCCCAGTTCTGTCTTGGAGCTTTTGTTTGGGGATGTGATTTCATGTTGTTTTGCTAGTACAGCTTTACCAGTATGTTACAAGTGAACTACTTGTGACGCAGAAATTCCCAGCGGGCTTAGTTCTTTGGGCATACCGAAACCCGCAGCCTGCCCTGGGCCACAGCCTTGGCACTGGGGACATTCGGGGCCTGGTAAGTCTTTGTTGTGGCACCTGTGCTATATGCTCTGTAGGATGCTGAGCAGCATCCTGGGCTCTACACACTGGATGCAAGTATTACAGCACCCTCCCACCCAGTTGTGACAACCAAAAATGTCTCCCGACAATGCCAAAGGACCCCTGGGGGTGGGGCAGAATCGTCCTGGTTGGGAACCATTGGCCGACATCATCTCACTTGCTCAGCAAAAAATTCTGTGTGTTGAGAAATATCTTGCCAAAAGAAGGTACCTTTGGAAACAGGAATTTATATATAAAGTTATCTTTATAATAAGAAATTTGCTAACGTGCTCAAACACTGAAACAGGCTTTGCCTCTGGCCTCGTAAAGTTTAGTGAATATAGGTTATTAGATGTGGTGAATGATCGTTTGTGGCTTAACTGGGGTTTTTTTTTGTTTCCCTTCATTTTTGTAGCTGACACATATGGGTGTAAATCCGCTAGAAGCCGAAGAACTCATCCGTGATGAAGATAGTTCTGATTTTGAATTCATAGTCTATGACTCCTGGAAAATAGCAGGCAAAACAGCAGAAAACACCTTAAATAAAACCCATACATTCCACTTTCTGTAAGATTATTTTAAAACTCCCAACAGACCAGCCTTTGTAAACCTTAAATTGTTTTTTATTGTAGGGACAAAGTTATTTGATATTGTCGAGGTGATGCTATTGTTTGGAGAGGTTCTAAACACTGGCTTTAAAAGCCCAGAGTCTTTCTGTGGGTGGAACGTCCTCCTACTTAATGGAACAGGAAAGGCGGGGGGCTGGGGCCTCCTCACCAGCACTGCCGGCCCCTTTGCTTTCTGGCGTGGGAGACTGGGTCTGGGGCATGTCTGGCTTTGTTTTATCATCTTTAAAATCCTCACTATAGAGGAAGATGCTACCTCCTATCAAGGGCATCTTAAGATTAACAATATACGTAAAGTGCCACTTATTCTGTAATTCTCTGCTGGGTGACACCTAACCTATTTCGAAGACTACTTGAGTCACTGTCATGTAAACCACCCAGGCATTTTTTGGAAACAGCTCTAATTTTGAAAACTTTTCTTTATACTCCAGTGGAACTGTTTTCTGTCATATAAGTTCCTAGCACAGTCCTAGTGGAACATAGTTCTTACTGTGTCTTTTGTGAGGCAGCGTTCAAATCCATGAATCTTGTTCCCCAGTTTGGTACTTTCTAGGATCACCACCCCGGTTGTTTCTTCCGTAAGTGGTACAGACGTGGCATTTGTTCTGAGTCACCCTTCTAAATCCCCTGAGATTGTTTGTGTCCCAGTTAGGAGGAGGCTTTGGAGATGCAGGTGAAGTAGGTCTGTGTCGTGGGGCCAGACATATGTTTTTAACAAGCCTTGGGGTCACTCAAGTGCCCAGAACCACTGTATATATTACAGCATAAAGATCAGACTTCATTATAGGATGAACTCCAGGCTTTTTTCTGCCGTAGAGTTCTAGGCTCTCATAGATCCGAGGATGGAAGGCTAGCCTTTATGGCGTAACTTGCACATTATCTCGTGTAGCCCACCTTCCATCTGCAGGGAATTACTAATGACTTTGTGGCCCTGCACTTGCCATTCCCTTGGCCTTCAGTGTCCTTTCCCCTGTCTGTCTTATCCCCTGATAAGGTTTATTTATCCCACAGGCCCCACCTTGGAAGCCTCTAGTAACATCTCCAGACAGAGGTACCAGTGTAGAATCAGATTTCCATGCCTTGGTAGTCAAATGCTCTCATAGCACTCGAGTAATAATCCAGTTTGGAAATATAGGACCACCATAGTATGCGGAAGTCTCTGTGCCTGAATATATATCTGTCTGTCTACAATGTATACTTTGAGCTCTTCAAGTATACAGACCACATGGGTCTAAACTCTTGTGGCCTTGGTCTCTGCATGATGGATCGATTACTGTAGCTTCAGTCTGCATTTGGGCGTTTGGGGGTGGTGGAGGGGATCTCAAAGGGAAAGGAATGCCATTAGCCTCTGCTTGGCTTGTGATCCTAAGAGGTGTGTTCTGCAGTTGCAGGCTGTGAGCCTCCACCCCAGCACACCTCATCCAAAGGTGTTTAACCCCAGTGGAGCTGTTCGTTGCTGACCCCCATGGTTGGCTTTGCAAATAGACAGTAGGCTAGCTGAAAGAACAGGCGTGTGTGCACTGGCTAACTTCAGATATGAAGGTGTTCAAGGAGTTACCCAAGGTTGGGTAAAGCTCCTAGGAAGAAATTCTTTTAGAAACACACAGGGAGCGGATCCGACGAGTCTTGGTCTGATGCCAGCTCGTCTGTCGCTGATGCCTGGCCTGAATTTGACTATACTGTGGCAACTGTTTTCAGTTAGTGAAATTAGTTTGTTTAGAAAACAAAGACATGAAAGCATATTTTTCATTAGGTTGGGTTCAATACAAGGAGAATTCTCTGTGCCAAAGCCACGAACTGATCGTCCAAGAAAAGCTCCTGCAATAAAAGAGCGGGGGGAGATGCCTGCTCAGGTTTGTTTTTGTCAATGTTGCTTTTTAAAACACCTGAAATTCAAGTAGCCATTGATATAATAGACATGCAACTTGGCCATCTTTTCTAAGCTTTGGGGTCTGAAGTCAGGTTTGGTCATTTAAATTATTTTGGTTAAGCCTTTAACCTTTGTCTTGGATTGGCCATTTGTCTTAGTTTAAACTCATTTCTGTAGTTTGAATCAGTTCTAATGCAGCGTTTCTCAGCCTCAGCACTATCAGCATTTGCAACTGGATAATTCTTTGTTGTAAGAGGCTGGCCTATGTATCATAGGATGTTTAACACCATCCTCGGCTTCTTCCCACTAGATGCCAATAGCATCTTTTCTTCCACTCCTGTTTGACCGCCGAATATTGGCACATGTCCCTTGTGGGGAGAGGGGAGTAAAATCACTCCCAGTTGACAACCACTGTTCTTAAGTGCCCTTTTTTGTATTTTGCTATTTTATGTTCAACCTAGAAAATGGTTGATTTGGGAATGTTTCTCCTCTGTAAAAAGGAAAATTGATATAAAAATGTCACTGAAAGTAGAAATTTTGTCTTTGAACTATAAATTTTAAGATGGATTAAAAACTGCTAGGATTCCCCCATCACAAGACATTTAGAGTTTAGAAACGTAAGAGCAGAAGAGGTTGACAGGCAGGCAAGTGCCTCAGCCTGTTTGATGGTGACTTTATACTTTTCAGTTAAAAAGAATGGAAGAATCTCATCAAGAAGCCACAGAAAAAGAAGTAGAAAGAATCTTGGGATTGTTGCAAACGTATTTTCAAGAAGATCGTAAGTATGATGCCAAGTTCAAAATGGAGCAATTGTATTTATCAGACGTGTCACCTTCAAACGAGAAGGTATTTTTATTTAAAAGGCATTCTCAGTTATACATACTGAATCATTTTCATTCTTTTGGCATATGTGTTTTGTGAGGGTTCTCCCCTTCATAAGTGCCATGTGAGAATGGTGGTGAAGTGATTTTTCATTTTTATTTTTAAGAGATGGGGTGTTTTTCTGTTCAAAAATAAAATATAACATACAAGTGAGAAAGGTAAGAACTGGTTGTTCCACCTGTCATCCCCACAGGTAGCCACATGTAAAACATGATGTCTATATTTTCAGATTATCTTACGTTTGTGTCAGTCATATAAAGATACACTTAAGTTGTTAGGATTTTTTTTGTGTGTGCTTTTCAAAGCTAATCATAATGTACACAATCTCCTGCAACATGATTTTTCCATGTGGGCATCTTGCCCTATCCATACATATAGATCCCCTTATTTTCAGTGATTCCCATTGTATGGCTGTAACTTACACAACTAACAAATCCTCTGTATGTAGATGAGTAAGTTCTTTATAGTATTTTATTCTTGTATAAACTGGAAGTGAAGAATGGGGGCATGCAACTTTGTGCACATGAGCTACTATTTCTGTAGGACAACTTTTTAGAGGAGGGGGTGCCAGGTCAGTGGGATGGGTGTTTTTAATATGCCACATTGTCCTCCAGGAGGGTTGTGTTGATTTACACTCATCCTGATGTGCACGACGTTTCTTTGCTCTGGCTAACGCTAGAAGGTATTAGTCTTAGTGATAAGCAAAAATCATTTTCTTGTCTTAAAGAATTTTCCCCTTTTCTGTCTATAGCTGATACCCCTATGTCCTTCTTTGACTTTGTGATTGATCCACAATCTTTCCCACGTACAGTGGAAAACATCTTCCATGTTTCCTTCATTATAAGGGTAAGATTTATTTCTCTGATTGCTTTTAAAAGGATAAATAATAAAAGCTATAGATGGGAGCTGGCAAAGATTTTTGTGCTAACCAGTAATCGTTTTAGATCCATTATGGCCAAATAGTAATTGATGTTTGATAGAAGAAACTAGCTAAAACAAGAAACCAGTTCAGAATCTGTGTGCTTGCTTTTATGCTTTAGAAGTTATTTAGTGAAAGAACTGGCAGAATTTGAATATGGAACTATAGATTATATAACAGTATGGTATAACTGTTAAATTTCCCGAATTTGATAGTTCTCGTGTAAGAGAATATCTTTGTTCTCAAGAAATAACACACTGAAATATTAGGGGGAAGGGTCCAGTTATCTATCACTTATTCTCATAATAATACACACAGAGATAGTGATAAAGCAGATGTGGCAAAACTTGAGTTGGTGATATTGGATAAAGGCTATACAGTAGTCTTGTAACTAAGTTAGAAATTATTTCAAAATAGAAAGTTTAAAAAATGTTGTATGAAAATTTGCAATAGTCTTTTATCAGGTTGCTTTCCTGTACAATCAATGTAAGATAAATTTGTTTTACTTAACCTTAGACAAAAATCTTGTTTTGACCAAAGCATTTTTCCAGAAACAATAACAAAGGCATGTTTTGTCAATGGTAAATGATAGAACTATGCATAATAAAATGTGGACTACTCAAAAATGTGTATAAATTATTTAAAGAGGCAAGACAGTCAGCATTTCATTTAAGAGACCCTCAGGATGGAGGTTGTATTTGGGTAACATCAAAGCCTTGTCCATGTAATCAATCTCCTCGTGGTTGTTTTGATATATTTTCATTGTCTGAGATATAGAATTTTCTAATTAAGTAGATTTTTTCATCCAATGGTTTTAAGTTGTGAATCTAAATGTTAGTCTCCTAAAGTCATTTTTGTATTTTAGGATGGTTTTGCAAGAATAAAACTTGACCAAGACCGACTCCCAATAATAGGTAAGTGAAGCTGTGTTCAGAAAAATTGGTTTTAGAGAAAATATATCTGTTACTAGAGTTTATGAAGTGTATTTTACTGAATGTAAATGAGTTTTCCTTTTAGATAACAGACATTTATGATGCTGTATCTTGCTCAACTCAAAATATTGATAACATGGTCATAGTTTAAAATCAATGGATTCATAGGTATTATTGATTCAACATCTGCTGTGAAGTTAGCAAGAAATGACATCATTTCCCTCAGATTTGAGTTTAGAAAGTTTGTAATTGCAGTTGTTTTCATAGTTTCCTTTTTTCCCTTATGCCAACTCCACCTCTCCCTGAGAGTCTTTAATTCTTTTATTTATTTATTTATTTATTTTAAAGACTTGGAAAGTTTATTTAAAAAAAAAAAAAAATTTATTTATTTATTTTATTTTTGAGAGAGAGAGATACAGAGACAGAGACAGAGAGAGAACTGAACTGGGGGAGCTCCAAGTTCAGCACATGGTTCCACACAGGCCGGGGCCGGGATTCGATCCCCGGTCCCCGGCGTTGCAAAGTGAGCGCTTAACCCACTGAGCCATCCCGGCTTCCCAAGAGTCTTTAATTTTTAGTTGAATAATTTCACACACTCCAATACTCTTTTCTTTTAAGGTCTCCTATAGAGATTGCACTTGGATGTTACTCAGTTTCTTATTGGACTCACTAGGGCTTAGCTCTGTGGTTAGTACATAGATATACAGAGGTTTTCAAATGATTGGAATGTTACTTTCCTGTATGTTTGTTTTTTAAAGATTTATTTCATTGTTTTTGATAGAGACAGAGAGGGACAGACAGAAGGGGGAGGGCCCAGAGCAGTCTCCATAGTTGTACATCATCAGTTTTCAACATGGTTTCATTCCACACAGGTGGGTGGGGGCTGTGCAAAGTGAGAATTGGGCTGAGGGCCTCCCACATGGGAGGCATGCCCCCTTAAGCCAGGGGCTGAACCAGGGGGCAACAACTGAACTGGGGGCTTCCTGCATGGGAAGCACACCCCAATTCAGCATAAGAGTCCACATGGGCTATGGCCAGGATTCGATCCTTGGTCCCCAGGGCTGCAAAGTGAACACTTAACTGGCTGAGCCATCCCGGCTTTCCCATAGTTTCTTTTTAAATGGAAGCAAATAGAATTATTTGCTACTATAATACTATAATATTAGAACAGTTCAATGTTACATGAAATCTTAAGTATGCCATATTATAAGTATCTTCTCAGCATAGGTCTCATTCCTATTATTCATCAGTTTCTGTTCAGATTACCTCTTCTGATTTGATAACCTTTGAAAATTTGTCTTTCATGCAGAGCCTATTAATATTAATGAACAGAGTGAGGGCATTGACCAAAACACCCAGATTCGGAATCAAGGAGTTATAGCTTTGAGTTACCGCGACTGGGAGGTAAAGCTCTGCAGTTGGCCCTGGGTGGTTTGGGGTGGTTCTGACCCGGTGTGCTGTACGCCCAGTGCCCACACGTTCTTGTTCTCTGTCAGGAGATTGTGAAGACCTTTGAGATCTCAGAGCCTGTGATCGCTTCAAGCCAGAGCCAGCAGAGGCTGAGTGCTTGACGTCGGGGAAGGTAACGTGTCCTGCAGGACAGCTGCATGTTCTGGTGAAACTTCCCCTGGCGTTCCACACCGTCCTCCCTTGTCACCGTCTGGTAAAATGTGGGTTTTGCCCCATGCTGAGGACGGTGTGTACTGATGAGAGAGCGCAGGGCCCAGTGCCGGCAAGGCCCCTTGTTTGGATCAGTTGCTCTGGTGTTCTCATGATGTGCAGTTGATAGAGGCAGTGCAGGGGTTTTTCTTGGTGCACGCCCCCCACCCCCACCCCCCAGCATAACAAATTGCTAAGTGGAATATTGACTCCTCCCATCGGCTTTGCTCACTGTCCCATTAGATTTCCTTACACGTACAAAGCAGAAATGGGGAATTGCCTTGGAACAAAGTTAGTCATTGGGCATCTCTGGAATTTGAGTTATGCTGTGAAATAATTCTCCATCTTTATGAAGGGGAACATAGCATAAAGGAAATCTTAGTCGCTGTCTGGCATTCTCTACTGCAGACGGCTGTGGGGGGCACCCGGAGGCCTGGGGTCTGCTGGCCCTGCCCCTTTAAAATGTTGGGTGAGTCACTTAATCTCACTCAGCTGTATTTTCTTTCTCTGTAAGCTATCTGTAAAATGGGGGTTTTGAATTAAATCATTGCTAAGGTTCCCCCACCCCAGCTCAAATGAACTTTTTAGTACTTAATGTAAACTCTTCATATGTGCCTCAATTAATTGAGCTCGTTTGATCTAGTATTAAGGTGGCGGGGGAGGGGGGGCATAAGGTATGTAATGTGCGTTAGCATGGGCCCTACTCACTGAGGAGGGGCAGTTGTTAGATTGTATTGATGTAGAGTTAATGAACTTTTGATTTATAAACTGTTAACCAGCTATTCCCCCCTCCCCCCTTTTTAGGACTCAAGTGGATAATGAAATCCAAAAAGGGAAGCAGAATGTATTGTACATACTGTATGATTAAACGTTTTTAAAGGTAGATTGTAGTAAAATGTAGCTTTTGATAGTGAATGAATTTGTCATGGTTGTCTTCGATTAAAGGAAATTCACTGCCATATTCACAAAGAACTGTAGTTACTCTTTTTTTCTATTATCGGGAAAGTTTCCTCTTTCTTCATTCTGATCCCATAAAGTTTTAGTTAGGTTGTTAACAACCTGTAGGTCATTGTGGTTCTTTTTGCATCTCTTTATCTGTTGTAAAGTTAGCTAATCGAGTCAACAAATATTAGGTTGTACCAGATGAAATTATTTTTATAGTGAAACATGGTCAGATAATAGCAATGTCATAGGATTCAGCCTGTGATTTATTTTTTCTTATTTTTAAGATTTATTGTTTCTGAGAGAAGGTGAGAGAGAGAGAGGAGAGAGGAGGGCCCAGAGCATTCTCCATAGTTGTACATTATTAGTTGTGACATAGTTTCATTCCACACAGGTGGATGTAGGGTCACTCGGGGCAGGAACTGAACCTGGGGGCCTCCCACGTGGGAGGCGGGAACCTTCCGCCATTTCGGTGGTTACCAGTTGCACCTCAGTTCAGCATATGGGTTTGCACAGGTCTGGGCTGAGATTCGATCTCCAGACCTCGTGGTTGCAAGGCGAGCGCTCAACCTGTTGAGCAATCCCAGCATCCCTCAGCCTGTGATTTGTACACAGGAAACTTCGGTCCTAGGCCAAGCCAGGCTGGTCTACTTTCCCCAGCAAAGCCAGCCATGGGTTCATGTCCCCTGCGGTTCTCTTTGTCTACGGGGGCTGCTGACTGCCACTGAGGAAAACCACACAGCCGGGGGCAGCGGGGTGGGGGTGGGGGGTGGGGAGCAGATCTATTCCCACGCTTCTACCTACCCTTTGCGGGGCATTCAGGTCTGTCCTGAATGTTTTCTGAGTCCCGAATTGGGCCCTTTTCCCATTCTCCAATTTTTTATCTTTTCTCATTCCTACCCACTGGTGTCAGAGGCCGAGGTGTCTCTTCTGTGGAAGTGTCCGGATTCTAGCTCTTCCCTCCTGCATTCATGGTCTCTGCCACTCATCCTCTCTGCGTGTCTAGTGCTTTCCCTTCAACCATGCTCCTTGTCTTAAACATTTCTGTGACCCATCTCAAGTTTCTGTCCTATCTCCTTCACTTGCCTTCTCCCCTTTTGTCCGTCCTTAAATCCTGGCAGTTTAGCAACTGCTTCTCACCATTCTACTGAGGCTATTTGATGCCAAGTTTACTGGTGATTCCTTTCCAATTTGTTAAATCCACTGGGTAAATGCTGTGCATTTGGTGCTGTAAAACTTACTTCTTGAGAACTGTACATCTTTATGTCTGGTGCTTTCCCTGGTTCCCCTCCCACCATCTTGCTATCATGAATTTTACTACATTTGTATCCTGAACATTCCCAAAACTTTATTTGACTAAACTTCTCTAAAACGCTACAGATATAGGTAACCAGTGGCCAGCAAATCTTTTCTCCCTATAATCCCTATGCTGGTACTTTTATTACTTTATTTCCTCAGAAAGAAAGCTATGAATTCTCCCCCCACCCCCTCCCCCCCAATCCCTACCTTAATCGGTCACTGATTCTCATCCTGTCTCGAGTCACTCCATCTTACCCAGGTTTCTGCCACAGGCTCCCATCTGGTGTCCCCCACTCCCCCCGTCCTTCAGATTTGTAACACTTCATCCAAACCATAGGTCAGTTTCCCAGTGACTCCCCACTACCTTCGAGACTTAAAAATCTGAGCTGGTCACTGGTGTTCAAAGCCTGCATGATCAGGCCCTTTGCCAACATTTCTAGGCTCACTTTCTCTTCCCTAAACTCTAGCCATTTCTTTTGCTTTTTATTTATTTTATTTATTTTATTTTTATTTTTGACAGAGAGAGAGAGAGAGAGAGATACAGAGACAGAGAGAACTGAACTGGGGGAGCTCCCAGTTCAACATACGGTTCCACACGGGCCGGGGCCGGGATTCGATCCTCGGTCCCTGGCGATGCAAAGTGAGCGCTTAACCCACTGAGCCATCCCGGCTTCCCCTTTCTTTCGCTTTTGTTAACCAGCTTCGGTTGAGATATAATTCACATACCATACAGTGTATTTCATTGTTTTTTAGTTTCTTCACAGGGTTGTGAATCACCACACCCATCACCACAGTCTAATTGTAGAACATTCTTATTCCCCTGACCCTTAACCCATTAGATTAGCAGTCACTCAGCCTTCCTCATCCCCGAAGCCTTAACCAACTGCTAATACTTTCTTTCTATAAATTTGCCTATTTATTGCTCCCAAAATTTGCCTATTCTGGCCTACACACACGTGGTCTTAACATACTTTTTCAAGTATGTGTGTTTGGGTTGCCTTCTTTTCCTTCTTTCATTTACTTTCTCCTTGTTTCAAATACTCTCATGTAAGAAACTTGAAAGTGGTAACCTTTTCAAACCAAAAGGCACTTGGCATCTTGTACCTTTCTTTAACTACTGAGCTTTCTAATCACATACTTTTTCACTGTTCTTTAAAGTTATCAAAAGAAGTTACCGGTAGCTAGACAGGCTGATTATGGGCCACTTTTTCTTTATGCAACTTCTGAATTGAAAAAATAGAAAACGAATGCATCTTATCTTTCAAAACTCAAACTCCTGTCATATCCCCAAAGGTTTGCTTTTCTCCAGAACTTGGTGTTTTAGTAGCAGGTTGTTCTCACCTCAAGTGTCTGGTGTGTGCTCATTTGTCTGTTGGCACATCTTTTCGGGTGGAGTTCCCCCAGGGCCACACTTGTGCCTTATTTCAGTGCTGATGACGGGTGGCTAGAGGTAGGCATCAGTGTTGAATATGGGCCATACTTTCCTCCTAACTGTTCTGCCTACCTATGGAGTTACCCCCATCTAGGGTGCATTCTCACACTCCACGTTCCCCACAAATTGCTACCCTACTCTGGTCCATGTTCTCAGTGGAGCTTTGTATGAGTGCTGTCTGGAAAAAATCCAGCCATAAATGCCTCTATTTTTTGTGTTAAATGGCTGGATACTTTCTGGATGGCTCTCTTACTACCAAATTGAACATGTCCTCATTCATTTCTTCTGTTCTGGTTCCCCAGATAGATTGTAATCCCCTTGAAGGGCTACCTCCTAGTCTTGGATCTCTGGCAGGGCTAGGGCTGAGGCCGAAGTTCGTGATACCTCATTAAATTTCAGATGAATTACAGATTGCAAAGTGACATGTCTGCATCATAATTGTAACAGGCTTTTACACTCTACCTCTGCAGGGGGAAGGCCTATACCTCTGTAGTCAAGATCAACTCAGGAGCTGTGAACTGGTAGTATTCTTTGTTCATATTAAATAGTTGTTTAGTTTTTATAAGCAGTGTTAGCAGAGAAGAACAGTGACCAATATAATGAAGGACAGGTGTGTGATAGACTTTTCAGAGTTTTGGAGTGGTAGATTGAAAAATGGCGGCACATGTTTTTGAGAGGAAGAGTGTTTCCTCCCCCTTTGAATTCAGGCTGGTCTTGGTGATTGTTTGAGCAATAGAAGAAGCAGAAGTAACGTCCTGGGATTTCTGAGGCTGGGTCATAAGAAGTAGTGTCTGATAGGCCTCTCAGCCGAGTCACCATGTAATCTGTCAAACTCCCACGTGGCCCTGGGAGGAGAGGGGAGAGAGGGCGAGGGACCAACCAAGCTTAGCCCAGCCTTCTAGCCCTTCCTGCCAAAGGCATCTGGAAGAAGCAGTCTTGGACTCCAGACGAGCACAGCCACCACCAGAATGTCCCCCCAGTGGCTCTGGTGGTGCACCTGGGGCAGAAAACTTGCTGAGCTAAGCTCCCCCTGAATTCCCGATACAGAAGTGTGAGATACAGTAAAATGGGAGTGGTTTTAAGTCAGCAAATTCTGTGCTTGTGGTTTAATGTCCCCCCCCCACCCCCCAATTTGATACACTTAGGAACAAAATTAGGGTATAGGATTTTACTGCACCAACAACTATGAAAGTATGTTAGCTTAAAGAATAATCTAGAAACTAATTTTACCTTCATTTTCTAGTTGACTTTTTAGAAACGGTGGTATACTCAGAAGCTCCCTTGGAAGCGGTTTTTTAGGTTTGCCCTCTACTTTTAACTTTTCTATCAGAATCTTCACTTCTATAGGTGCTTCCTGGTGAGGTTGGACAATTGGATAGGCTGAGACCCATTCAAATTCTTTCACTTCCTCTTTCTCCACTTGAGATTTTTGGAAAGGTGGCTCTCTCTTAGAGAGTTCCTGGGCACCTGGCTTAGCATTTCTTTGCTCTGTGAGTTCTCTCCCTCGAATCATTCGGTCTTGATGTCCCTTTATCTGTTCCTTTGCCCATGCCACCTTGGGCTTCTGGCTTTTAGCTTTGGGTGTCTTCTGGATATTGTCAGTCTTAGCTTTCTCCGGTGTGAATGTTTTGGTGAAAGGTACTACGCTTGGACTTCTTTGAGGAAATGGTTGATGCTGGCGGTCCCGGAGGCCTCTGGCTCGTTCGGCTCGGAAGATGTGTTTCTGTATCTGGTTCAGCTCTCTGTCAGACACTAGGTAGTCCCAGTTTTGGGCGTCTTTTGTTTTTTCACTTTGTGGCCTCTTTTCTTCTTCCTTTGTTTTAACTTCCCATTTTGGAGCCCCTTTGTATCTCTGGCCCTCGTCCACCGTCAGATTTTGATGCTGACAGTGTTCCTCTACTTTGACAAACCAGAAGTCAGAAGACGCTGCCTGGAGTTGACTAATTGTTTCATTCTCCTGTTGATACTTTTGGGTTAACAGTTTCCTCACTTGTGCAGAATGGACACCACCTAAGCGCTTGGCAAAGGGAAGCATTAAAGGATTTTTGGTTGGATGTCCTTTATTATCATCCACGGCCCAGATCTCTGCCTGGCACTCCTACCCCATGTCCCAGTTACGGCGTCTCAACTATTTCCTGTCCTGTTCAGATCCCTGAGGCCCCTCCCCAGGGCTCACACCCCTTTGAAGACTTCGCCTCAGGCTTCCTTGAGGAAAGAGTAGACACTCATATCACTCTCTTCCTGCTGTCAGAACCAGCACCACTCTATGCCGGCCCCCCAAACCCCCCACCCTTTACACGGGAAACACTGCCCCTCTGTCAGAAGTCAGTACTGCCTGTGCTGTTGAGCTTCAAGAACCTCTTTGAAATTTCCAAATTCCCCTTCCTGCTTCATCAGACTTTCCCCACCACTGGATTGGATCACTCCCTCAGCATTAACATACTTGAAATACTTGATTTCCTCCTGGTTTCCAGGCTATGGCCAAGGGCATGTATGTGACTTGGACCCCCTACACCAGGGATGTCAAACTCAATTAAAACATGGGCCATTTGGTGCAACAGGCAAGAGTCATGTGGGCCACATCACATTTACAAACGTCGCCGGAACTGAGTCAGTGTTTATACACGCCCCCAGGCCCCCAGGAAAGGCACTGGGCCACCTGTATACTTGTCTTCAGTAGTTACAGGGTTAACGAGGGAATTGTGTGTACGGTATTGCCTCGATCTCCCCTACGCGCTATTTTCTTCATAACAATTTTTTCTATTTTTATTTCAGAGCATTGTGGGCCACAAAAAATTACCCCGGGGGCCGCATGCGGCCCGTGGGCCGCCAGTTTGACACCCCTGCCCTACACCAAGCTTGTCCAATCTGTGGCCTGTGGGCCACATGTGGCCCAACATAAAGTCGTACACTTTCTTAAAACATGTTTTTTTCTTATTGTGAACTTTTATTTAGCTCATCAGCTATTGTTAGTGTTTTTCATGTGTGGCCCAAGATAATTCTTTCAGTGTGACCCAGGGAAGCCAAAAGGTTGGACACTCCTGGCCTAGACTATTCCAGCCATTGGCTGAATATTCCCATGTGACTGGACCTTCTGGACCCTCATTCTCTTCCTACTTATGGCCACTCCTACCTGCTTTGCTGGTTCTTTAAAATATAATGTAGGAAAATATAGCAGAGAAATTGTCACTTAAGATAGAGCGCAGTCACATTTAGGCCCCCCTGGACACAGACAGTCTCAGTCATCCAACCAGGTGAACTTCCATGTGTCAGGCACTGCTCTTGAGGGAATACGGGATGAGCGAGGCAGCTGAGGCATGCAGGCCGCGCTGCGCTCGCCTCTCAGCTGTGGACGTGGAAGCTGTGTCCTTCACTCCCTTTGCCTCTTCCACTGGTGGTTTCTTTAGTTTCCTCCTTGTCAGTCCTGTCTCTCCTAACTTAAAATGCCTTCACCTTAGGGTGGCTGCCTAATTGGCTTCCCTGAGTCCATACTTGTCTCCTTCTGCCCCCAGTCCCATCAGACACCCCCAGTCCCATCAGACCGGTCCACACAGGGGCCAGAATGATCTTTGTAATACACAAACCTGAGCCTGTCACATTCATGCATAAGAACCTAGGATAGGATCCTATCGCTTTTAGGAGGAAATCCCAAATTCCACTATGGCTCACATAATCTGGCTGCTGATTGCCTCCATACAGCCTTCTCAGCTTGACTGATTGTTCCTCAAAAACTATATTCTATTTCTTTATCTGTTTTCACATGTTCTTCAAACCCAATATAGCAGCTCTGACTATGGTACTTACATATGTAATTTTTAGGTTTCAGCTTAAATGTTACTCAGACCTCCCACATACTCAAATAAAATCCCATCTGTTGAAACAGTGCAATTTGTGGTGACAATCCGTTAATAATGTCAGTGTCCCTCATTAGCCCTATGAGGGCACGGGCTGTGTTTGTTGTGTCCATTGCTACCCAGCAAACACCCTTGGCACTCAGTGAACCAAATGCTGAAAGAAACAACAGGCAAAGCACTCTCCCCTGAGACACTCGGGTCCTTTTTACCTTGGTGACAAACTCTTCATGACTATTAATGGCTCCAAAGTTTATGGCAAATGTATTTCCTCACCTTAATCATCTTGTCTAGTGGGGACTGGGCACCTACTGCGATCCGAGGGTCTTGAGTATTTTGGGCCCATGCCAACCTAGAAGATCAAGAAGAGAAATTAGGGTTCAGAGAAGGGTTTCAGGAAAGATGCTCTGGTATGAATTGCATTAGGGGGTTGATTTGGGACTGTTCGGAGGTAGTGAAAGGCATTTCTCTGTGCCAATAAGCAGAACTCTACGATATGTGTATTTTCTTGTATTTTTCCTTGAAGCAAGGAAGGAATGCTCTAATAAAAGTATAGACAGAGTCACATTGTGTTTGAGGCTAAGCTGCCTGAAGTACCTTTATTTTAACACTGGAGAGGGGAGGCTGAGTTGCTCTTTTAAGATCCACATAGCACTGTTTGTATATAATTGCTGGTAGAAGAAAGTCCATTTGTTATGCATAATTATTAACAATAAATATAATTTATAAGCTTCATTAATCTTCAGCTATCCAACTATAATGTTTTCATGATTTTTATCAAAGGTTTACATTTTAGATAGATAATAAAACAATTTGACAGCAAGGAAGTTTTTTTAATGCAGAAAAATCTGTCACTTACAATAGAGCAGTCACATGTAGGCATCCGTGAAACCGGTTATTTCTTAACCTACTTAGTAAGCAAATGGGCTCTGTTTAGCAATCTGAGTTACAAATATTGTTCCTTTGACTTACCAAAACAAAGGGATTTTATAACTAAAAAAACCAAAACGTCTATTTGCCCGTTAGTAAAGCTAATTTCTTAAAAACACTTATTTCTGCTAACATATTTTTCTTTCCTAAGAGGTTCTTGTATTATTTCCATAGCAACAGGTATAGTTTACACTGGGCATTGTGTTAAGAACTTGGATTCTTTACTTAAGCTTCCAACCAACCACATAGAGTAGTAGGTACTTGTTACCCCCATATCATGGCAAAGCAGACTGAGGCCAAGAGAGGTCCAGAGATTTGTCAAAGGGCCTACTGTTAGTTTCAGGATCAGAATTTGTGCCTGTGTGACTCCAGAGCATGTATTTTTTTTTCCTGTGCTACATTTGTTCCCAGATAAATGAACATTTTCCTGCATTGACTCCAAATGGGAGGAAAATAATACCTACTGTTCTTGTGCGCTCAGACCCAACCACTGTGAGTCTGTCACCAAAGGAGGGTGTGAGGGTGGGGTCTGCACTGCTGCTGGATCATTCCAGGGACACCCCCTGTCTCCTCTCTGTGCAGCGCCTCTGGTCACTTCCATTGGTCTTGTAGCTTCTGGCGCTCTCTCTTGGATGTCTTTTGTTTCCGCCTTTGCCCTGTCAGTCACCTTTAGGAACAACATCTTTGCTCTTCACTCTTCCTCTAAGTGACTGCTTTCCTAATCTGTTCTCCCCACTCTCATCTCTCATTCTCTTTTCTGCAAACTACTGTTTTCCAGCCATTCAGGTTTCTGGCCCTCTTTCAGACTTTCAGCTGTCTACTGTTGATCCTTCAGGATGCCTTGGGCTGATTTCTAGGGCAACCAAAGCAGTCACAAGCGTTTTTCTGTGTCATCACTATCCTATATTGAGACTACTGTGAGGTGGTAGGTGGGTTGTCAGGGCACGACCTTCAGTGTGAACTGGGCTGAATGGCCACAGATGAGTGGGGCATTGTGTTTCACAGACAGGTGTCCCATCTCAGTGCAGAGAAAGCAGCTTTCAAGGCAACAGGCATCTTTTGTGAGGGGCAGGGAGGTGTGCTACATATTTTCTATCTTCCATGGAGATGGAATCTGGAAAACCCTGGAGTGGATCTGCACACACACAGTAGTTGGTGGAGGTCTGATGAGTGTGTGAAAGGCCCGGTCACATGGTCTCATCTTCTCTAAGCTGGCATGTCACTCAGCTAAATACTGTGGCTGCTGTGAAGGTTTTGAGCTTCCATACTATTTAATATACTTTTAGTCACATTGTTTAATTATGTTCATAATGGGCATCATTAAAGACAAGCAGAAAATCCACCAATGTTGAAGTACAAATGAATGAAAATGCAATTTTTAATGTGTCTTTAAATAAGGAATTAGCTTATTAAAAATAAAATTTATATAAAGAGAATCACATGGACCTAAAAGGACTTTAAAAGAATACTCAGTTGTATGTTGTTTCTCTTTTCTGATAGAGAAAATGGGGGATCTAGGGGGGTAATATATGTAAGCCAGGGAGATAAAGAACATTTTTTTTTTTTTAAAGATTTATTTATTGTTTTTGACAGAGAGAGAGAGAGAGAGAGAGAGATACAGAGTCAGAGACAGAGAGAAGGGGGAGGGCCCAGAACAGTCTCCATAGTTGCACATCATTGGTTTTTTCCACATAGTTTCTTTCCACAGGTGGGCTTGGGGCTATACAGGGCAGGAACTGGGCCAGGGTCTCATCCTGGTGAGAACTGAACTGCGAGCACTCCCCAATTCAGCATATGGGTCCGCACGGGCCGGGGCCAGGATTCGATCCTCGGTCCCTGGGGCTGCAAAGTGAGCACCTAACCCACTGAGCTATCCTAGCTTTCCCAAGAACATTTTTAATAGCAAATCAGGTTGAAACAAATTATGAGCAAGACTGGATTTTGCCCTAACATAAGCAAAAGATGTCCTGAATTGTGTTTATCTATGATAAAAAGGACTCTGCTAACAGTATTTTATCATATTTCTAAATTTTAATCCTTTGTCAAAAATCATGAAATATGTTTAAATAGTTATGATAAGTCCTAGCTGGGGAAGATGATGGTGGTTCGGTTCCTGAACTGAAATTATTGTTAACCACTTCTCATGCCATTAAACTTCACAGTATAATCACAGATTAAGTTCTGGCATTGGAAACAGCACCTTGCCTGTATTCTCCATTTTGCACTAGTAAGAAAACAAACTTAAAAACCAAAAGTGCCTCTGGTAGTATCTAAACATAAAACACTTGACACTCCAACCACCCTACGTTGTAATTAATACTCTTCCCATTTCTCATATGAGGAAATGGCAGCTAAGAGAGTTATGCAGTGTTCAAGGCCAGCAGCCACCAAATGGGAGACTGAAACTCAAACATAGATATCTAAAAGCAAACTTTACGACCTTAAGCACATGCCACCCCACCCAACCTTGGTAAACCGGAGGAGTGGAAACAGTCCTTACCCTTGTAGAGCTTGCCATCCAGTTAAGAGAGGCAGGAGATCGTTGCAAGTGTACACACGTGGTTACAGTGGTACAAATGGGATGCTTAGCATGGAGAAGCCATTAGTGTAGGCGGGACAGATCAGGGGGCCTTCTTGGGGAGCACACTGAGCAGAGTGGTAGAAATGTGGGAGACACTCTTGAGACTGGCCAAGCAAGAGGTCAACCAGAGTGGTTGTTAAGAGGATGTTGCACAGGCAGAGTACTGTATGGAGGGAGGGGTGCTGGAGGCTGGAATGCAGAGTTCAGTATGTGGAGAGGAGCTACGTTTTAAAAAGTAAAGAAACAGATGAAGTTAATTTTAAATATATCCAGGATGTACAAAATATTATTTCAACATGTAATCAATGTAAACATTTTAAACTGCTGTTCTTTTTCTTTAGAGCAGCTATAGGTTTATAGAAATATTGATCAAAAAGTACGCTGTCCCTCCAAGTACCCCTATTACTTATTAACATCTTACATTAGTGTTTATACTTCATGAACAAATACTGATACATTGTCATTAACCAAAGTCCATAGTTTAAGATTCACTTTGTGTTGTACATTCCATGGGTTTTGACAAATGTGTGACAGGTGTCTGTCATAATCATACAGAATTGCATCACTGCCCTAAAAATACATTATAACTATTTATTCCTCCTTTTGTGCCCTAAACCCACAGCAAATTCCTATCTTTTTAATGTCTCTAGTTTTGCCATTTCCACAATGTCATAGTTGGAATCATACAGTATGGTTTTTTCTTACTGTAGTCTTTTTCAGATTGGCTTATTTCACTTGGAAATTGGCTTTTAATGTTCCTTTATGTATTTTCAGGGCTTATTAGCTAATTCTTATTGTTGAATAATATTCCATTATGTGGCTGTTTGACCATTGGTTTATCCATTCATTTACTGAAGGACATCTTGGTCACTTTCATGTTTTGGCAATTGTGAATAAAGCAACTATAAACATTTGTGTGCAAGTTTTTGTGTGGGCATAATTCTTAGCTCATTTGGTTATACTGTATATCAAGGAGCATGATTATTGGATTGTATGTTAAGAGTATGTTTAGTTTCTTAAGAAACTGCCAAACCTTCTTCCCAAGTGGTTGCACATTTTGCATCTCTACCAGCATATGAATTCAAGTTCCTCTTGCTCCATATCCTGTTATTTGGTGATGTCGATATCCTGAATTTTAGCCATTCTAATAGCCGTGTAATATTTCATTGTTTGAATTTGCAATTCACTGATATATGGTGCTGAGCATCATTTCATATGTTTGCCATTTGTTTATCATCTTTGAAGATATATTCATATCTTTTGGCCATTTTTTAAAAAAGATTTGTTTTTTTGACACAGAGAGACAGAGACAGAAAGAAGGGGAGGGCCCAGAACAGTCTCCATAGTTGCAGGCCATCAATTTTTTCCAAATGGTTCTCTACCACACAGGTGGGTGGGGGCTGCACAGGGCTGGAACTGGGTTAGGGGCCTCCCACATGGAAAGCGCACCCTAGCCCAGCATATGGGTCTGCACAGGCCAGGGCCGGGGACTCAATCCCGGGTCCCCAGGCTGCAAGGCAAGTACTCAACCTGCTGAGCCATCCTGGCTTCCCTCTTTTGCCCATTTTTTTTTTTTTTTAAAGATTTATTGTTTTTGAGAGAGAGAGATACAGAGACAGCGAGAAGGGGGAGGGCCCAGAACAGTCTCCATAGTTGCACATCATTGGTTTTTCCACATAGTTTCATTCCACAGGTGGGTGAGGGGCTGCACAGGGCAGGAACTGGGCCGGGGTCTTGCCCCTGTGAGAACCAAACGGGGGACACTCCCCAGTTCAGCATATGGGTCCGCACAGGCCGGGGCCGGATTTTGATCCTCGGTCCCCGGGGCTGCAAAGTGAGTGCCTAACCCACTGAGCCATCCCAGCTTCCCTTTTGGCCATTTTTTTTTTTTTTTAAGTTTTATTTATTTTTGACAGAGAGAGAGAGAGATACAGAGACAGAGAGAACTGAGCTGGGCGAGCTCCCAGTTCAGCATATGGTTCCGCACGGGCCGGGGCCTGGATTCGATCCTCCGTCCCCGGGGCTGCAAAGTGAGTGCCTAACCCACTGAGCCATCCCGGCTTCCCTTTTGGCCATTTTTAATTGGGTTGTTTATTGAAATTTTAATTTAGATACGTCCTTTGTCAGACCTGTATTTTGCTAAGATTTTCCTCCCAATCTGTGACTTGTTTTTTTCATTCTGAGCCTCGCTTCTCCACATAAACCTTAGGATACGTTTGTTGATATACACCACTAACTTGCTGGGATTTTGACTGGGATTCCATTCACAGAAAGCCTGTAGGCAGTGCTCCAGTCTTGGCGGTGGTTTGCAAGGAGTCCGAGTTGGCTACATGGTGGGCAGCGAACGGCCCGAGATGGTAACTTGTAAACCGACACCTACGGGAAATCAAGTTGGGTAATCACACCCACTGTGCCTCAGTTTCCATATCCGTGAAATGGGGGGGCTGATAACGCGCAGTGGTGAGAAGGATTGGCGATGGAGTATGCACAGGGGTCCCGGGTTCACGGCTTCCATCCACGAAGTGCTGGGATGTCCTGGGCCCCAACACGGGCCACGTGAGAGGGGCGCGGGTCTGGGTCCCCGGCGGCCCCGCGCCGGGCCTGGCTCTGCACTCCCCGCCGCGGGCCCCCGGCGCTCCGCCGAGCTTGGCCCCGGCGCGCCTAGAGGCGTGGCCGGCCCGCGCGAGGCCTCCCGGCGGCCATGGCCTCGGTGGTAGAGTACAAGGGACTCAAGGCCGGCTACCACTGTGGCTACTGCGACTCCGAGGAGGGCAAGGCGTCCTGTGGTGAGTGTCCCCATCGACGGGGCTGGCACGGCCGCCTCCCGTCCGACTCCCGTGCCGCCGGCCGCGCTCCGGGCCATCCTCTCGCGGGGCAGCCCACAGGCTTGGCTCGCCCACTCCCGCTGGCCTGTCTCACCGGCCTCTGCCCAGGCCGACTCTTTCTACGTTCCCTTCCTCCGCCTTACCCTCACCGAAGATGGCGGTCCCTCTCCAATGTGGGACGTAAATAGCGCAGCGTTGCCCTGATCCAAAATGGCGCGGGCGCCGTCGGCGCGGAGGCGCTGCGGCGGAGCCCGGCCTGCGCGTGCCAGTGCGGTTTAGCGTGCGCGGGGGTGGGGCTCACGCAGCGCGGTGCATTGTGGGTTGTCTGCGGCGGGGCCCGGCCTGCGCGCGCCAGTGCGGCTTCGCGTGCGCGGGGGGGCGCGGCGCGGTGCATTGTGGGTTGGCGGCGGCGGGGCCCGGCCTGCGCGCGCCAGTGCGGCTTCGCGTGCGTGAGGGGCTCGCGCGGCGCGGTGCATTGTGGGTCCGCGGTGGCGACTTGGGCCGGTCGGACCCGCTCCGCGCTGGGAGGGTCGGGGCCATGGCTTCCAGGGCCACTCTTCCGTCCAGCATCGTGGAGTATTTCGAGGGCGAGGACTTTTACCGCTGTGGCTATTGCAAGAATGAGTCGGGGAGTCGCTCTAATGGTGAGCGGCGCCGGCAGGCGGGCGGGGAGGGTGCCGCGGCCTTGGGGACTCCGCGGCTGGCGGGCGTCCTCGGGGGGTCGTGGATCCCCGGCTCGGGCCGACACACTCCAGGGACCCACGGCGGCTACAACCTCCGCCCAGCCCCTGGCTCGCGGAGGGAGTGCGGAACGCAGCCACCCCCGGGAAGACCGTGGCTGTCAGAACTCAAAACGGTCCTCACCTGATTCAGCGGGGACGCTTCTAGGTGTTCTTCCTGCAGGTGCTCGGACGTGAGAGGTGGTGATTGTTTCGCAGGAGCCAAAAGTGTGCAAACATGTCTGTCAGCAGCAGGAGATGGTGATACATTGATGGTGTGCCGTGCCAGGGACCCCGTAATGTGGTCAGTCAGTTACGGCTGGGGCTGGTCTGTAAGTGCACCCCCATATTCGTGCAAAACGCGGGGTGCAGAGCAGTGAGTGTCGGGAGTTGCTATTTGTGTAGAACACGGTGTGTATGCACACACGTGCCTGGGCACTCATGAATAAAGTGTCTCTGGGTTAGTGTACAAGAAACTGATGACCGCGGTCGCTGCGGGCGAGGGGCCCAGTTTGTACCGATGTGTTTGGAATTTTTACCGGCTGCTGATATGCCACGTCGTTCCTCCACCCACCTCGATGAGGACTCAGGTAGCTTACAGTTTTGTTTTTCTTTTTTTTAAATATATATATATTTATTTATTTACTTTTGACAGAGAGAGAGAGAGAGATACAGAGACAGAGAGAGAACTGAACTGGGAGAGCTCCCAGTTCAGCATATGGGTCCGCACGGGCCGGGGCTGGGATTCGATCCCCGGTCCCCGGCGCTGCAAAGTGAGCGCTTAACCCACTGAGCCATCCCGGCTTCCCCCAGTTTTGTTTTTCTGCCTCACCGTGATTCGGGTTTCTTTGGGAAGATTTGTTGTTTGTAAACAAAACAGTGTTTATTTTCCTACAGTGCCATCCATTGGCAAATGTAGAATCTCAACATTTTAAAGAATAATCCAGCATTGTGGAAAACAATATCCACGAAGATTTAAATTTAAGTAGTTCCCATTTAAAGACATTATAAATGGGCTCTATAGGGGAGTGCTTTTGGCATTTGTAATGTGTCCATTCACTCATTAATTGAAAGTGTTTATTAGGCGCTTCATGTGGCTAAGAGGGAGGCGAATGCAATGCAGTCATTGGGAGTGAATATTATGAAGGTGAGCCAAGTGGAAAAATGTTTAGAGTGTCCGGTTAAACAGAAAATAAGATGAAAATGAGGTGACATGATTACAACGCGGGGAGGAGGGGGGTGGGAGGCACCCAGGAGAACACACCAAATGGTGACTGGTATTAGACCTTAGACATGGGCGTCCAACCTTTTGGTTTCCTTAGGCCACAGGAAAGAAGAATTATCTTGGGCCACACATACACTGCACTAACAGTAACTGATGAGTTAAAGAAAAAAGTCACAAAAAAAGGGCTGCACAGGTTTTCCTTAGGGTATTATATAATAGATTCCTCCCTTCCTCTTTCCAGTATTTTAGTGTTGTAACTATGATATATATGTAATAAGTAATTTATACTAAATATATCTAAAATTAATATTTTAATAGATTATTTTTTCCAATGATTTTATTTTTAAAAATTACTGTTGTTTTGTTTTGTTTTTTTAATATATTTTTATTTATTTATTTTTGACAGAGAGAGAGAGAGAGAGAGAGAGAGAGAGAGAACGAACGAACGAACTGAACTGGGGGAGCTCCCAGTTCAGCATATGGTTCCGCACAGGCCGGGGCCGGGATTCTATCCTCGGTCTCCTGCGCTGCAAAGTGAACGCTTAACCCACTGAGCCATCCCGGCTTCCCCGATTTTATTTTTAGTAAGAGAAAATTGATTAACATAAATGTCCTATGTTTAAAGTCCTGTGGAAGAAAACTGCTTTCAGCCTTATCACCTAAAGAGATAACTAAAATCTTATCTTTTTTTTTTTTTTAAAGATTTGTTTTATTGATTTTTGACAGAGAGAAACAGAGAGAGACAGAGAGAAGGGGGAGGGCCCAGAGCAGTCTCCATAGTAGACAGCATTAGTTTTCCATATAGTTTCACTCCACAGGTGGGCATGGGGCTGCGCAGGGCAGGAACTGGGCTGGGAGCCTCCCACATAGGCCCTGGCAAGAACTGAACTGGGGGCACACCCCAGTTCAGCATGTGGTTCTGCATTGGCCGGGCCCAGGATTCGATCCTCAGTCCCCAGGGCTTCAAAGCTATCACTTTAACCCGCTGAACCATCCCAGCTTTCCCTTATCATCTTGATTTTAATTCTAATAATAATCTTTATATAGGGCACTGCACCTATTGGATAGGTAGGTTTTATTGTTCCTGTTTTACAGGTGATGAAATTGAGCCTCAGAGAATAACTTGTTGGTGTTAATGAGCTCGTTCCAGGGTCTGGACATTTCCCATGATGTTCTCTATCAAGCCCACCTCTGTCTTTACTTCCTCTGATACAATTTACTGTTTACAAGAGAAAAATTCATTTTTCTTTTAATGCTTCAACTATACCTTTGAATGTTTTCTCGTAATCTTCATTTTTTTTTATGGTGGCATAATTATTTCATTATATCGATAACACATAGAATGTGTAATCACTTCCTGGGCATTTGGGTTAGTTTCATTTTTTATGCATAAAAGGAATATTGCTGTATATTTTTGTCCTATTTTCAGTGTTCAAGACTATACTGTGATCATATATAAAAATCAAGAGAATTTATATGCCCAAGAAAATATTTGCTTTCTAATTCATCTTACAAGACCAGTTTATTAAATTATTGGGGATATTATGTTCTAAATGTTTGATGTGATCTCCTTGCAGTGAGAACTAAATTTATGATGTCATAGAGACTGTTGACTAATCCTGAATTAAATGTAATTACTTTGATGGGTTTGTTTTTTTTCAGTTAAGAGAAATATATCATATTTTTCATTTGTGTTATGTATTATGTCAAACTAACAGATACAAAGTATGTGCAAACTTTGGTCCTTCCAGTGAGCTAGATTTTTTTGCTTCTTATATTCACATTAAAAAATAATGCTTTGAATTAAAAACAGTAAAAAGTTTGACCTGCTATAATTAACACATTACTTACTTTTTCAGGCATGTGGGCACATTCCATGACTGTTCAGGACTATCAGGATCTTATAGACCGAGGATGGCGAAGGTAAAGCTCTTTAAAACAAAGATACTTCTCTTATTACTCAGGCTCTTCTTATACTTGAAAAAAATATTGTTTGCCTTTAAAATATTCTCCTGCTGTTGGGAGGAGGTTTAAGAAATTTTTTATTATATCCTTTTGTATGGTAATTTTAAAAAATTTTATTTTTATTGTTTTTGACAGAGAGAGACAGAGACAGAGAGAAGGCAGAGGGCCCAGAGCAGTCTCCATAGTTGTATGTTATCAGTTTTTGATATACCGGTAGTTTCACTCCACAGGTGGGCGTGGGGCTGTGTAGGGCAGGAACGGGTGAGGGGCTTCTTGCATGGGAGGCATGCCCCCGTGAGCTGGGATCCTCCCACATTGGGAAGCACAACTGGGGCGGGAGCTGAACCGGAGGCCTCCCACATGGAAAACTAGCCCCCGTGAGAACCGAACTGGGGGCACATCCCAAGTTCAGCAAATAGGTCTAAATGGGCCATGGCCGGGATATGATCCTCGGACCCCAGGGCTGCAAGATGAGATGAGTTCTCAGCCCACTGAGCCATCCCAGCATCCCTGTGTTTATTAGGAAAACTTCAAATATATATAAACATGGAGAGTACGTGATAATGAACCTCATGTACCTATCCCCAAGCTTCAACAGTTAATATTTTGTCATTCTAGTCTTACCAGTTCTCCTTGCTTCCTGCAGTAGACTAAATGTTGTGTCCCACCAAAATTCATGTTAAATCCTGACTCCCATTATGATGGTGTTTGGAGGTGGAGCTTTGGGAGGTGATTAGGTTATAAAGATGGAGCCCTTGTGAGTGTGACCCCAGAGAGCTCCTTTGCCCTTTCTCCTATGGGAAGATACGTTGAAAAGAGGAACCAAAAAATGTCTTTGCAAGACCCCAAATCTGCCGGTGCCTTGATCTTAGACTTCCCAGCCTCCTCCAGAACTATAAGGAATAAATTTCTGTTTAGAAGCCATTCAGTTTATGGCATTTTGTGGTAGCAGCCCAAATGGACTAAGATACTCCCCCACTTTTGCCCCCACAAAATAATTTAAAGCAAATTTCAGGTATCATGTCAGTATACTTGTAATAAGTAAGTATTTCTATAGAGGATTCTTTTCCCTTTATAACACTCACCATACCATTATACTTTATAAAATTAATAATTCATTTTTTTAAGGTTTATTTTATTGTTTTTGAGAGAAGGAGATAGAGAGAGAAGGGAGGATGGTCCAGAGCAGTCCCCATAGTTGTTCATCATTAGTTGTGACATGGTTTCATTCCCCATGGGTCTGGGGACCTCCTGCATGGGAGGCGAGAACCTTCGCTGCTGAGCCATCTCAGCAGTTACTAGTTGGCCCTGCAGTTCAGCGTATGGGGTTTGCATGGGCTGGGGCTGGGAATTGAACCCCAGACCTCATGACTGTGTGGCAAGAGCTCAGCTGCTGAGCTATCCTGGCATCCCCCAAATTAATAATTCTTTGATGTCACTTGTTTCCTGGTTTTGATTCAATTTTCTGCTTGTCTCAAAATATCTTTTTTAATAGTTGGTTCATTTGAATCAGGGTTCCATTAAAATCCTCACATTGCCTTTGATGACTAAGATTTTTTTATTTTGATTTTTATGTAGATGATTTTAAAGTTACTGTTAGGTAAAGTTCCTTACAAACACGTACATAGTGTTAGTTGCCCTATGCCAGTAGTCCCCAAGAGACATGGGATTGAACACAGCAAGTGAAACTAGCACTGTCCTTAAATTTAATGAATCCCAAAAGATAGATATATGTCAAAAGTTGAAGGCCTTTGTGTGCTATGATAAGGAACCTTTTTTACATGTAGAGGGGAACCACTGAAGGCTTGTATGTCAGCGAAATGTCACGAAATTTGGTTTTTGTAAATGATGGTTTGTGTAGCAGAGAGGTGTTTGAGGAGGTGATCCTGGAGGCAGGAAGTTAGGATGTGAGATGGTGAGGACTGCTGTCATCATCAGTAGTAGTGGCGATTGGAGGGGACAGAGCTAAGACACATGTTAGAAGTAGAAAGCTTTCTGACAGGATATAGAGCTGCATTAGTGGGAGGAGTCTCGGATGATCCCCAGTTTCCTGGCTGGGGAACTGAACTTGTGCGTACATGTGTATGCGTGTGCATGTGTTTGGGTGTTTGGGCTGCTGTAACAAAGTGCCACAGAACGGGCACCTTAAAGAACAAAAATTTGTTTTCTCCCATTCCTGGAGTCTGGCAGTCCAAAATCACGATGTCCAAAGTTTTAGTTTCCTCTGAGGTTTCTCGGTGGCTGCCTTCTTGCTGTGTCTTCACGTGGCACGTCTCTGTGTGTGCATCCCTAGTGCCTTGTTTCTTTGTGTGTCCAATCTCCGTTTCTTATAAGGACATCCACCAGATTGAATTAGGGCTCATCTTAACAGCTTCATTTTAACTCAGTTACCTCCTTAAAGGCCTGACCTCCAAATACAGTCACATCCTGAGGTGCTGGAGGGCTTCGGCATATGAATTTGGGGGACAGAATTCAGTCCATAGTATCATGCTTCTGCCATTAATTGAGATCCAGAAAGCATGGAAAGGATCAGGTTGGTTTGGGGGTACTTTATGCTGGTGCACATGGAACCTCCAAGCGTGGATGTCATAGCAGCGTCCCTCAGTCCCACTGCATCCTGGGCAGTGTTCTTGGATTGCCGTGGTATTGAGGATTGGTGGTAGGTCAGGCTTGGAAGGGATTGCATGGGAGGGAGACTGAGGTGATTGACCTTGGAGTACCTAGGAAAAGCCTTAGCAAAGGAAAAGCTGGCCTCTGGTCCTTGGTATACCCACCGCATTGCAAGATTATTTAGCTTAGGAAGAGTAACTGAACCTAAGTGCATTTTTACACTGTTGATTAGATTTTTACCCTACTTATGTTTATGTTCCTATACTAATCTACTTTGGTATATATGAGAAATATGTAAGAAATTAATAAAACTTTTATAATTTCAGAAGCGGGAAATACGTGTACAAACCTGTCATGAATCAAACGTGTTGTCCTCAGTATACCATAAGGTAAGAATTTTAAGAAAGAGGATCTATAATGTGAAGATTGTGTTTAATTTTTTAGTAGAATCTTGCTTTGTATAAAATTTAATTTTCATTCTAGGTAGACATTCTTAATAGGGAAAAAAGCAAATGAGTTATGCTTTTTCTACATACTGATAATTTGTATTCACATGTTGATCAGTAGCTTTTAATAATGTTTAATTGGTTCATATATAAATAGGAAATGAAAAAATACCTTCTTTATTTGGCATTCTAGTCAATGATACCATGAAATATTGGGGAAACAGTGCTTTCAACCATGCTTGTATTCCTCATGTAAAAGGTTCTAATTTTTACTCTTTCCTAAAAGTTTGCAGATTTCTGCTAGATTGTGTAGGGTGTTATGTATTTGGAGCAGGATGGGGTTGGTGGGGGAGGGACATTTGACATCTGTTTCTAAAACAGACTTTCAAGGGATCTTCCTATTTTTAGACCCACCTTCTTACATAATCTCTTCAGGTGTCAAGTATCTAATCCCTAAGACTTTTAAGGGTAATGTAGAGAAAATTGGCTATCTTTTGACTTTTCTCACTGATGGTTTAGGGTTCAGCTTTCTTTGTCTGCTGTCAGTTACCACTTATACATCTGCTTTTCAGCTTCCAGCATTTCTCCCATTCTCTTTTTCCTAGTGGTTTATGTCTTTTTTTTTCCTAGTGCCTTAACTAGTTGTAGTGAGATTTGGGGTGGGGTTAGAGGCTACATTAAGCCCTGTCTTTATCCACACATTCCAGCATGAGCTTTGCCTGATTGTGTACTATCCATAACTGATTTTATTTCTTCAGAGTATGAGTTCACTTTTTAAATACTTTGTTTTTCTAGGTGCCGATCTTTACAGTTCCAGCCATCAAAATCTCACAAGAAGGTTTTGAAAAAAATGTTGAAATTTCTGGCTAAAGGGGAAATTTCCAAAGGAAATTGTGAGGGTAAGATGAGATGGGATTCTAAAAACTGTTCCCTTAAAATGATGTATCTTTCCAATTCTCACTTCTAGTCAATTTCTTAAGTTGGAATGGGGAAAAGCGTTCTTACTACAATCAAGTACTAGTTACTATGGTGATGATGATTACTGTTGGGACTGCTATTATTAACCACTGCCCCTAAATCAAGAATATGGGGAATAGATATGCCAGGGAGAGTCTGGTTTGGGAAGAAGGTTGAGGATTGTTTTAAAGATATTTTGATATTCTGGAATTAATTGAAATTTTAGTTTTCACAATGCTCTGACAACTCTTATTTTACTTAATTCTAATAATATCCTTATGAAGTAACTAGAAATTTGTTATTATCTCTGGAGATATAGGTGCTTATATGCAGTTTACATAGATTGCACAGTCACTTTTACTGCTGAGTAAAGCTTAGATTTTCTGTGATTAAGGCATACTTCAGTAAATTATATTGCCTGAAATTGTTTTACTTGTATGATAAATTTTGAATTGTGAATAAATTTCCTAAAAGATTATTACTAACATTTAATTAACTGGTTACAGGTATGTTGCATTTTCATTTTTTTCAGTATTGTTATTTAAAAAAAAACAACGCTTATAGGCAGTGCCTGAATACATGAGCATAAGAATTAGGAATGCCACCCATTTGTAGGGCTCTGGATCACTTCTGCCATAGGAAATGCCTAATCCTGGTGGCCTCCTACCCTAGTCTTAGCTTGTTCATTCATTTCCCAAGTGTGTTTTGAATGCCTACAAGGTCCTAATTTCTGTTTAAGCACTAGAGAGACAGTGGCCAGTAAGACAGGTAAGTTCTTTGCCCTCATTCACTGTCTTTAACAGACCGGGATTTAGACCATCATGGACCAGACCAGGCAGAGCTAGGACAGTAAAGATGCTGGAAGGCTCAAGGTCATAGAGGCTCAGGGGCAATTGGAGCATTGGGAACATCTGAATTCTGATGCAAGGGAAGCCGGAATGGCTCAGCAGGTTAAGCTTTTGCTTTGCAGCCTTGAGGACCAAGGATTGAATTCTGGCCCCGGCCTGTGCACACCCACATGCTGAACTGGGGTGTGCTTCCCATGTGGGAGGCTCCCAGCCCAGTTTCCACCATGCATGGCCCCCACCAACCTGCATGGAACAAAACCATGTTGAAAACTGATAAAATACAACTATGGAGACTGCTCTGGCCCCCCCTCCCCCCTTCTCTTTGTGTGTCTGTCTGCTCTCTGTCTGTTAAAAAACAAAATAAATTTTAAAAAAAAAGGAATTCTGATGCAGCTCTGATTAGTATTGTCAGTTAAGTTTAAATAGATTTTGTTGGTTAGTCAATATTAAATTTGTTTTCTTTGGGTAGGAATCATATTCTGAGTGTCAAAAATTAATATTTAGATAAACATTGAGGATGCTGTTCATTTGAAAATTGATGGTTGCTTGTCTTTTTATGTACTGTTTTTTTTAAAGATTTATTTTATTGTTTTTGCGAGAAGGTGGTGGTGGGTGAGCAGAGCAGTCTCCATAGTTGTACATCATTAGTTGTGACATGGTTTCATTCTGCACAGGTGGATGTGGGGCCACATGGTGCAGGAACTGAACTGGGGGCCTCCCACATGGGAGGTGAGCACCTTCACCACTGAGCCATCCAGACAGTTACCATTTATACCGTAGTTTGGCATGTGAGTTTGCAAGTGACAGGGCTGAGAATCAAACCTCGAACCTTGTAATTGTGACATAAATGCTGAACCACTGAGCTATCCCAGCCTCCCTTTTTATGTAGTTGTTACAGGTCTGTTGATTCTTTGACTTGTAATATGGTCTTGTTAATTATTTATGCCTGCAACTTAATTCATAGGAGTGATGTACTCATTAGAGTAAAGGACAAAGAGCTGTTACAAAGTGACACCAAAATGCAGTAACTAAGCAAGTGATAGAAGTCTGTTTCTTTCCTCATACAGCAGTCCCAGGTGGGTGTTTAGGTTGGCCTATAGCGCTGCTCCCCTCCAGCCATTCTGGGGCTCTCATCAGCATGTGATTTCTAAGGTTGCTCTAGTTTTACTAATCTAGCCAGTGGGGAGGGGAAAGGGTAGAAGTTCAGAATTCCCTTTGAAACAAGTGAGGCAAAATTGGACACTCCAATATGGTTATGTTCCATTGGTAGGAGCGTGATCTCAACTTGCAAAGGGACAGGCACGGCGTTCCCTTGTTTGCAAGCTAGTCATAACTGCAGCTCCATCACTGTGGAGATGGGAGAATAGATTCAGTGGACACAAAATGGATTCTGCTACATTGGATTAAAGGGGCATTCCCTGCCCCCTTCCCCCTGATGTATCTTAATTGTGTCATGTGGTCTGGCTGATGGAGTTTGGTTTCTTTCTGATTTGTAGATGAACCTATGGAGCCCACCATGGAGGACGCCGTTGCTGGTGACGTTGCATTAATAAATAAATTGGATATACAGTGTGACCTTAAAACGCTCGAAGAGAGTTTAAAGGGTGAAGAGAAGAAGAAAGGAAAAAGCTCAAAGAAAGCAGAATCCAGTGAATTAATTCAGTCAGAAGATACAGAAGAGAAGTTGAGCCCTGGTGAACCATCACATTCAATTGAAGTGCATACAGTTCCTAAGCCAGGTAGTGAGAGTTTGTTATTGGGCCATAGTAAAGTCATATTAAATGATTTTCTTTGTGCTAGGCCCTCTCATTAGCTGAAGAAATGATTTATTACTCATTAAATCTGTAAAATGGATTCCTGTTTTACACAAATTATTATTACCTGCATTTAGATGAACCGATCACATCTTTTTTAAGACAACAATGTTTAAAAATCCTGAAATAATATCTTTATTACCCCCAGATACAGATATTTTTAAAAGTGTTCTATTTCTTCTTACTACCTTAGGGCCCTAGAAGTTTGAGAACCAAATTTTTGTCAGTGAAAAGATGTGCTAAACATTTTCATTTTTGGTGTTATGTGAGACAAGGTAAATTTTGATACTCTGTCCCAAATAGACATTGTAAAATTCTTCAGTTTATTATTAGATTTCTTTGTGTAATCATAATAAATTTTAATTTAAACATTTTTAGAATTTCATATTTAATTTCACCTTTAATCAGATTCAGTATTAAGGTTTTTTTGTTTTTGATTTTTTTACTTTTTGGAGTGGGGTAAATCTTAAGCAGATTTGGATTCAAATTATTTATTTGAGGATGGGTAAGGTTACGTCTTCAGTTGTAGGTGTTCTTTCAGAAGACACATAATGTTTGGGTGCTTCTGTTTTTTTGTTTTTGTTAATAGCCATAGATGCTCAATGCTTAAATTCATTGATCCATTAAGATAATCTAATTCTGTCATTCATTCTTCATTTGCTGGCTGGAATACGTTTTTTTTTGTTTTAAGATTTATTTTAATTGTTTTTTGACAGAGAAAGAAAGAACTAGAGAGACGGGGAGGGCCCAGAGTGTACATCATCAGTTTTCAACATGGTTTTGTTACACAGGTGGGCATGGGGCTGTGCCAGACAGAAACCAGGCAGGGGGCCTCCCAAATGGGATGCATGCCCCTGGGAGCTTTGGGCCTCCCACATGAGAGGCATGCCCCAGGCTGAAGCCGAACTGGGAGCCTTCCACATGGGAAGCTTGCCCCAGTGAGAACCAAACTGGGGTGGGACGCACACTCCAGTTGGTTTTACATGGGCTGGGGCTGGGTCCAGGACTCGATCCTCGGACCCTGGGGCTGCAGTGTGAGCACTCAACCCACTGAGCCATCTCGGCTTCCCCTGGAATACTTCTGTAAAGACAACCGTCCCCTCATCTGCTTCTTTCCCATAAGACTGTGTATCAAAGGCAGGATAAATTCTTGTATTTTATTTTCCATCCTTTAAAATAACATCTTTTAACGATGACCAGTTCATTTTTGGGGGGTGTCATTGTGAACTCCTGGGTCTAAACACATTTGCTGTATTATAATTCTTTGCTCCCATGAAAGCTTTAAGCTGGCTTCTGAGTCCTTTTGATGCAGTCCTAGTTGTCTTGACCGCTTCCTTGCTCTCTGGTATGACATGGTACTCATGGATCATCCACAGCCATTTCTTCAAGGACTCCTGGTTGATTTTAGTGGGAAATGGTATTTGGAGATCACAAGGTAGACTGTGGCTATCATTGCTACTGGCTTGTTTTGTAGGCCTTTTCAGTGAACAGACTTAAGGGACCATGTGGTCATATTGATATTTCCAGTTTAAATTTGGGACTATAGTATTTTTACTTTTTTTTTTTTTTGGTTTCTCCTTACAAAAGCAGAAAAGTAGGTGATTTAAAAAAAAAGGATTTCCAATGATGAGAGCTGCCTGTAAAGTCCCGTGCCTATTTTCTTTGGCAGTTTCTGCTTCTGGGGTAGAACTTTAAGGTCACTTTAGAGCTCTGAAACATCTTCCCCAAAGATACCCAACAGTTGGAGCTCTTTGGATTTGCTCTGTAGATCTTTGAGACTTTTAGAAAAACATTTCTAGAGCCGAATGTGATTGGTCTAATGTTTTGAAATTCTTTTTAGGCAAAGGGGCGGATTTGAGTAAGCCTCCATGTCGAAAAGCAAAGGAAATACGGAAAGAAAGGAAAAGGTTAAAACTCATGCAGCAGAACCCAGCTGGAGAACTTGAGGGTTTCCAGGCTCAGCATGAACCTTTGTCTTTGTTCTCACCAAAGACTAAATCCAACCAGCCTAAATCACTTGAAGATTTACTTTTTGACTCTTTACCAGAGAATGCACCACACAAGTTAGAGGTACTTTGGAGGATATATATATACATATATATATATATTTTTTTTTGTTTGTTTTTGTTTTTGTTTTTTTTATTGAGTACTGTGTATACTTTCATTTGCAGTTATACTAATACATTGATGTGTTGTTTAAATAATGGGAAATTAAAATGAGTTGGAATGGAGTAGCATTTGCATTTACTGAGTCAACTGCTACTTGAAAGAAACTTTTTTTTTAAAGATTAAAAAAATAGGCAGTTTGACTAGAGTTATGAAAACAATTCCAGTTTCAGCTTGTTATGTGTAAGGTACTTTGGCTTTTTCTATCACTTGATTGAAATTTAGTAGTAAATGTAAAAAATAAAAAATATGATTTAAGTTTCATTTTTGAAAGTTTTGATTTAGATAGTGAAAAAGCATAGATCACACTAGGCAAATTACTGTTTTATCTATTCAACATTCTGATCTTGATGAAGCAGTGGATAGTACTATATATGCAAGTCAGCAGTTAGGAATTAACTAAACAGTACTAAATTGTACTTCTATAAACTCCTTTCATAAATTTCCCCAAACCAATTTGGGCATAATAAGAATAGAGTATTCTTATTATTTTTTCCAAATTTATTTACATTCCAAATTAAGTCTAGATTTTTCAGTATTTATTTGGCATTTTAAAATATTTTTTCTAAAACAGCCAATTTTAGTAATATTCTTATACCTGATTGGTAAATGGTCAGCCTTTGAATTTATAACTTGATATCATCTAAGAATATCACTTATCACTAAAGACTTGATAATAAAAATGAACTTTGACACAATCTAGACCTTAGGACAATTTATCAGACATAAGTTTTAACAACTTTGACTATTATAATTCTTTAGCTACTCTGATTTGGAATTGACTTTCTCGTTCCCAAATTGTAAAGAGAATTAACATACTACTTAAAATATTATGACAAGTCTTCTGTCTTTTGATCATAAATAGTAATGAATTCAGAGCAGCGGGCATACCTAGCATACCAGTTCCACAGTAGGCAGCTCTAACTTTTTTAATGTAACAATACCCAGGATAGATGAGATTTGTTACCCACTGGGTGTCCCTCTTCACAGAATTACTTCTCAAGGCAAACATGAAAAGTCTCCAGTTACTCGTTTTTATTATATTCCATTTGATTTTCTGTTTTGTTGTTGTTTTGCTAGCACATTTTAATTGATTAGTAAATAATTAATATTAAAATAAATATCAGTCACTGTGTGCAATTACTGTTTTTAACTCATCTTCATTTTACATATGAGTAAACAGAGGCACAGAAAGGTTAATTTATATACTTGACCAATACGGTGACATTAAGATTTGAGTAAATGAAATCTGACTTTACAGTCCTCATTCTTAACATGTTATGAAATAGGAACATTTTGAAGTCTTTTACACTTATTAAAAAATGTTGTAAGTTTAGCATTAGCACTAACATATGAAAGTGTCCAAAAAAATATATTCACATTTTTAGTCTGTTTGATTGATTTACTGAAGGTGAGTTGTGTGCAACTAAGAGTAAAGAATATTTGTGTTTGTATCTTGAGTGTTGGCATTGTTGTCATTTTACAGTAAAGGCAGGTTTACATAATTCAGTCACAGAATCTTACTAGTCTTAGAATTTAGACAGTATCCTCTGCTTTCTGAATGAGTCTGTAAGTTGGAGAAATAACTATTAACTGGTTGATTTTAATGTTAAAATATATGTTTATGCTTTAATATTTGTATTGAAACTTTTGGTTCTTGTTGAGTGGGAGTAACTGTTAATGCATATTCTATGAAATAAATAAATGAATTAATGAACATTGTTTTTTAACTCCTTCTGAAGGTGAGGGTGGTGAGATCATCTCCACCAAGTTCTCAGTTCAAAGCCACAATGCTGGAGTCGTACCAGGTCTATAAACGTTACCAGATGGCTATTCACAAGCACCCACCTGATAAGCCAACTGTAAGCCAGGTCAGCAAGCCAAGTATAATTTTCTGTGCAAATGGAATACTCCCTTCCATTTGATATCACTGGATGAATTCTTGGTTTATTTGTGGTACATTTTATTTATATTCAGTTTGCAGCCTATCGGCAAAGAGATAGGTCTGTGGATTAATGGACATTCTGAAAGTGCAAATTTTACCTAGTGCCATGTTAAATACCGGTCATACATAATTTCAAAGTGGAAAAGTAACACATAGAATGAATTACCTTTATTTAAAGTCACTATGTTTAGATGCATTTATCTAAAAGTAACAAATAGAGCTCTAAGTGAAAATACGAGAAAAAAAGCAAAACTTCATTTTTTATTGTAGGCATTCTTTGCACGACATGGTTAATACACTTTATCCTCATTTTAAAGTCATGTAAAAAGGGTTCCTAACAGCTGACTTACTCTGTTGCTGTACTACCCATTCATACCTGAGTGAAACGAGAAAAGACAATAGAATGTTTTAACAGAATCCCTCATTTCCTTGTTAGTTTCTAAGGCACATTACCCAGGAAAAGTCTGGAAGGGGAAAAAGCTTAAAATATTTAACATGTAGTGGTGACAAAAGTAGTGGCCGTCACCATTAGCAAAAATATTGACTCTTTGGTATGCAGAAAACCACAATAGGTAGGTAGAGAAGAAACCAGAGTAAAAGAAAAATGATCCTGGCCCTCAGTGCTTAAAATTTGCCTAAATATTAGTATAAAGTTAGTGCTTCAGTCTCTGTGCTAGTCAGCCTGCCCCAGGGTTAATTCATTTTATGAACAATTCCAGTGCTGAGCTTTGGAGGTGGATTTTTGAAGATCTTACTCTAGCCTCACCTTCAGAAGCATATCATCAGGCAGAGACATTTCAATAGCATTTGCTTATATTTTCCTTGCTCTGAAGGTGAGGTTAGTACCTGTCTCCTTTGAGGACCCAGAGTTCAAGTCGTCCTTCAGCCAGTCATTTTCTTTATATGTCAAGTATCAAATGGCCATACACCTGGATCCACCTGATGAATGTGGGAAGACTGAGGTACTTTCCTTAAACATTTTTTCCTATGTTGATGAGGTTGTCTGTGAAGAAGCATAATACAACTTTCTTATGCCAGTGTTTTATCTGTTAAGCAGAGTATATATTACTCAGCTTTCAGTGTGTATTACTGAATATTTGTGAAAATGAGTCATACATTTTTAATCCTCAGATAAAATGGTATGTTCTAATTCAGTGTTCTGCCTAGGAACATATATGTAGTGTTTATCCTTTAAATCACTGGGCTCAGTCAGCAGACATTGCCGACTGTGGCACAGCACAGAGACTCTGTCTTTAAGGAACTGATAATTAAATGGGAAAGACAGACTAATAAACATCAACAAGAAGCCAGTGAGAAAGAAATATGTTGAGATTATATAGGACATCATTTAACAAGCAGTTATCCAGGGCCTATATTCTTTATACCCATATTACTTAAAAATAATCAGTGGGATGATATATTTGAGATATTTTGAATACCGGTAATCTTTTTCCCAACAACCTGTCATCTAATCATTTTTGCATCATTTGATGTTCCTTGCTTGAGAAGGTGGGAGGAACTGCAAAATGGTGATTTATCTAAAATAAAAAATTATTATTTTCTTCTACATTTGTTATTTGCAATTGTGTATCTTTTTTCCTTTTGGTATCACTATTGATTGGCTCATGGATTAAAAAAACTTTTTAAAAGATTTGATTGTTTGAGAAAAGATGAGAGAAAGAAAGAGAGAGAAGGCAGGGTAGGGCCCAGAGCAGTCTCCATAGTTGTACATGCACATTAGTTGTGACTTGGTTTCATTTCACACACGTGGATGTGAGGCCACCTGGGGTGGGAACCAAATGGATGCCTCCTGCAAGGGAGGTGAGAACCTTCACCACTGAGCCATCCAGAGGTTACCAGTTGCACCACAGTTTAGCATATGGCCTTGTACAGGCTGGGACCAGCAATTGAACCCTGGACCTTGTGATTGCAAGGCAAGCACTCAACTGCTGAGCTATCCTGACATCCTCCCCAAATTTTTTTTATTATAATCTGTTGCCATAGTTTCTTTTTAATGCCTAAATTGTCCCAAATTTGGTCTCTCGCTAGCCACCAGGTGGCACCCTAGACCCACAACAGGCTTGTTCCTTGCTCCTGGCTGGGTTCTACCCCTGTGTGGGATGTGTAATGTGGATTCACAGCCTGTCTGCATAAGTGCATTTCTTTTGCCATTTGTTAGAAGTAATTTGCACTGAGGCATTGAATATGACAATTAACAAATGAGTCTTTGCTTGTGAAAGATTTAATTATTTTCTGGAACTTTCAGAAGCCTTCAGCTTAATTTTTGCACTCTTAATAGTCTTATTTGGTGTATGTGAAAATAATAACTAAGTTTAGAAAATTATTCACTATATCAGATGATGTTTTCCTTCAGTTATGTAAACAAACCAGACAGTCATGTATGAGCATGTAGTATATTATAAATATCTCATATAATTAACAGAATGAATGAAGGCAAACTGAACATTTTGAAATATTCTTTAGATATTTTTACGGCCAGGGTTAACTTATTTTATTTTTATTTTTTAATTTATTTTAATTTATTTTTATTGTTTTGACAGAGAGAGAAATAGAGAGATATACTGAGACAGAGAGAACTGAACTGGGGGAACTCCCTAGTTCAGCACATGCGTCCGCATGGACCGGGGCCGGGATTTGATCCTCGGTCCCCAGCTCTGCAAAGTGAGCGCTTACAGGGTTAACTTATTTGAATAAAGTAGAAGGTTTAGGGAATTATTTGTGCAGTTCAATCAAGAAAGCCACTTTCATGAGCAACCCCTAAGTCATAGCACTTCTGTGATGTAGTCTTTCTTAAGGTGTGTTATATAAGACATTTGTTGCTAATGGTAGTTCACTTACCAAAGCTTTTCAATCATTTACTAAAGTAAATTTGAGCAGAGGCACTGTTGTCTCCCCAGCATAATGAGAATTTTGGGGGAGATGCAAAGACTTTGAGTTAAAGCTAGCACTGGGAACATTTTTTTCCCTAAAAGTTTATTTTGGTCAATAATTTCCAAAAACTTGTCTCAGATCAAAAAATCATAGCATCATGCACCATTAGAGATCAAAGGACTTTCATAATTATGTAGTTAGGTTAACTTCTTTTATTATCTAGAGCAGGGGTCTCCAAACTACTGCCCGCAGGCTGGATGCGGCCCGTAAGGCCCTCTCATCCGGTCCGTGGAGACCTTTTTATCTGAATAAAATAATATTAAATAAATAATTAAAAACAACATCTATGTTTTGATTCTTTTTTATTTGGACCTCGAGTGTGTAGTCGACCCCCAAACTGCTGTTTGATAGTTAATGCGGCCTGCGGGCTGAAAAGTTTGGAGACCCCTGATAGGAGAATTGAAGTAATTTGTCCAAGATAATGTGGGTGATTTGTGGCAGAGTAGTATTTGCAATTCCAGTGTTTTTTACACGGCACCGTGTATTACTGTGTGAAAAAGTTAGAGTGGGCCCAAATAATTCATATAGAATAGCTAGTATCAATGAGTGAACATAAGCTAATTTTCTAGATAATTGAAACATCTTTATTGCTAAGAATTTATGTACTCAAATCACATAAATGACAGTCTTTACCAAACAGTGGTGAGCAGGGCTTGTCTGTTGCTAATGTCCTATCTTGTATGTGTGCCACGTGCCCTCAGACTGCTGCTTTCTTTTTCAAAGTCACTCCTATTTTAAACTTTTGTTCCTTTCTCTTGTTTTTGCTGTCAATTTTTGCTGTGTTAAGTTTGTCTAATTTTTAGCATTCTTTCCCTTTTTAATTTGTAGTTTCTTAGTGTGTTTGTTAAAAATATATATTGAGCACATAATATGTGCCAGGTACTGTTCAAAGAGATACTTGGTACATTTAGAAGTAAATTAAAGATCCTTTGCTCTTTGGAGCTCACTTTCTGGCATGGGAGGGGAGTGGTCAGAGATTAACAATAAGCATAATAAAGGTAAATTAATGTGGGCTAGCAGGGGATAGTTAAGGAAAAGTAGAACCAGGTGTAAAGGAGGAGTCGAAGAGTTAATTTTCTTGAAAACTAGAGGGCCAAGTTTCTTGTTCATAAAGTAATAGGAGGAAGATGGCAAAAGGAGCTTGAGGGACTCTTCTATGACTTGGGGACATAAGCATTAAGAAATACCTTTTTGATTTCTCATTTTAACTTTTACTGCGTTCTTTTGGGGTTTTATCTTTGATTTGAATGCCTGAAATTCTAGAGTAGCTTGATAGTTGACTTCTAGTTAAGGTGTAACTTAACAGTAACTAAATATAGTTAATATGTGCACACATTTTCTGAAAGCCGAGGAAGAGAGAATGAAGTGGAATGTTAGGTGTCAAATGGAATGTTTGGCGTGAAATAGATGTTGATTTTAGATTAACAACCTGCAAGAGGACAAATGTGCCTGGTGATCAATTATTTGGGTTGAATGGTGTGAAGACGATAACAGTATTACCAAACAGTTCTTGTTATGTTTATAGTTCCATACATTTTGGATAAGAATATTGATAACACGAAGGCCGAGTAGCATCAAAGGTGACAGTGTAACTGATCAGACATTCCTGCTTTAGATCTCAGCTTCTTGAAATTCCTGATTCCTCAGCTTTCTTCAATTCACCTCAGGTTCCTCATTTGCAAACAAGATGGGAAAATATAATAGTATCATGGGTTTGTTATGAAGATGAAATAAAAGTAAAAAGGTGCTTGGCTAAATAATCATTGACTAAACTTTAATTGCTAGGATGCAAATGATGATAAACCATTAGGAATCATTAGCGTTATTGAGGTCAAGCGCAAATTAGTGATACTTCTGGCTATCTGGCCAGCATTTACAAATGTTTTAGTTTTTCATCTTAGTTAAATGTTTGGATTAAAAGATCATATGTTTTAAATTTTAATATTAGAATTAGCGCTTTCAAAGGAAAAAAGTAACATGAAAACCTTTCAGTTTGGTTCATCATGTAATTTTAGTCTAAGTTACTTTTATACCACATAAAACCTATAAAAGGTATCGGTGAAGATTTATATGTGTATTTCTTAAATGCTTAGAACTGGAGACAAAGAAACTGGATATTTCTGGATTTTACTCTGGTGAAGAGCTTCTTGCTTACTTTTAAATTGGATTTCTGCTGGAGTCAGGAGAAATACACAGTGCCCAGCAGAGTGCCTGGGACAGAGTAGCTGCCCAGTGAGCATTGGTGAAGGAAGAAGCGGCTGAGCTGACTGCACACCAAACAGCTGGTGAGAGAACTGCACACCAAGTGGAAAACGACTCAGAATGTCATGTTCTTAAAACTTGTGACGTGAAGCAAAGGGAAAATTCAAATGATGTCAGAAGCTCTTCTTGACAGTTGTTTTTCTATAATAAGTAGAAGCTGCTTTTAATTTCCTGAGTGTTGAGACATTTACCCACAATGAGTTAAGCACATTTTGGTGAGTGCAAAGCTCATGTGATAGGAATACGGTAATCTTTTTTGAGGGCCATTTGTCTTTAGCTGTTACATTTTAGGTCTGCTTTTTCCATTAAATCGGAGGAGCCACAAGTTTTATGACCTCCTAGTAATGACTTGACAAGTGAACAATACTACTTACTGATGACTAGTCTAAACAAAGAAAGTTTGTGTTTTTGCTGTGATAATTCATTTACTATGCCAAATAATTTTAGGTAACTGCTTGCATGATGAAAAAGAAGTTAATTTTCTTCTAGTTAGTAGTTAGGTATAAAGAGTAAAATATATATATTATATACATGATTACTTATCCAGAGCATTATTCTGCCTTTAAAAATGTATAAAAATAGGGGATATATTTGTGTAGGTCTATACATGACGTACATGTATATATTTATATAAGCTTTTCTGTGACAGTCATTCTGGAAATAGTTCAAAATTTAATACTTACATTGACTCCCATGTTTCTTTCTCCTTGGCTATGGAGAAGTGTGATTTTTTTATTCAACCAGTCGTATAAACAATTCTAGCATGTTCCAATCACTGTGGTAGGTTTGGGTGATGCACAAATGAATAAGACAGAGTCCTTTGCACATTTTGGTTAACAAAATAAATTTTAAAATACTTTCTAAAGGTATTGTTTTTATAGGTTTGCACTAATATTTTTAAAGTTAAAATACTAATAATATTAAAAGTTATTGGAAATACAGGTACCTCATGATGTGGAGATAATTGATCTTGCTTGGAATCAGTTGGTCTAGTTAAGTATGCAAGCAGTATTTATAACCATTGTTAACATAATCAGTTGTTAGTTTTTAAAATTATATTGCTAATAATATATTCTCTTTCTCAGTACTTTGACCCAGAGGGCTTTTAAAATAAATTTGTCTTGATTATGGCTTTTCGCTAATTTTTATTTCTAGGTTTTGTTTCTGCTTATCCTTAATTTGTCATTCAGATTTTTGAAGAAATCCAGTTTTTCAAGGTCAATTTGAATTCTTTTACCCAACTTTGTGTTAAGTGATGACCTTGGTACCTTGAGTAGCTACTTCTCAAAAATAAGACCTGCTGGAAGTATTCCGGCAGGAAATTAAGGAGTGCTTGAAGGACACAGTTGTCCTAAGATCACCAGGAAGGGCACAGGCTATTTCTCCAGGTTACTGCTGCCTGCTCCTCACCTTTACCAGATAACCCAATTCTACAGAGCAACCAGGGACCACAAGGAGACATAAGGAAAACAGATTTATTTATTTGCTTATGAATTAACTAATTCAATTCATGAATGAATGCATGTAGGCATGTAAGCAGCCCCCAATTTTTGGTCTAACCATTTTATACAAAAGTATTGTCATACATGGAAAGATATGGTGTATGCTAGTGAGGAATATAAATAATAAGGATGCATGATAATGTTAGAGTAATATGTGCTAACAAGAAAAATACAGAGGATACTGGGATAACTGTGAATTGAGCGCTCATCCTGCAGCCCTGGTGTCCAAGGATTGAATTCCAGTCCTGGTTCCTGAGGATCCATATGCTGAACTGGGGTTTACCCCCATTGTGTTCTCACCAGAGCGAGCCTCCCATGTGGGAGGGCCCTTGGCCGGTTCCTGCCCTGCGCAGGGCAGCCCTGAGCCCACCTGTGTGGAATGAAAACTGTAGAAAACTAATGACATGCAACTATGGAGACTGCTCTGGGCCCTCCCCTTCTGTCTCCCTCTCTGTCAAAAACAATGAAAGTCTTTAAAAATAATAAAAAAAGAAAAGTAAAGAAGAGATGAGGGATAGAGAGTGGTGGTGGCAGTGATTGTAGCTGGATTCAGGAAGAGGCTCTGAGAGGGGTCCCTGTGCATACACCTGAATGGAGAGCATGGGCCTGTCTTTAGGAGATGCTTGTCAGGTTGATGGGACAGTGCATGTGACGTGTACAGAACAGCAAGGACACTGGTGAGGCTGGAAAACAAGGCGGGGGGCGTCTCCCTAACTACATTGCCTATGAAGGTTTTTTAAAATGATCCCCTTTTGTCATTTTTTGGCTGAATTGGTTATAAAAATTATATATTTTGTTGTGACCTTGTTAATTAGCACTTTGTTTTCTTGTGGAACACCTCTTTATCACCACATTTCAGTGTTTTAAATTACTAAAGCTCAGTGTCTTTGGGTTTTATTGCCTTCTTTGCTGCTGACTGACTGTAAAGTTATGTGGCATTTCTGGATCTCAGTCTATCTAAAGATGTAAAGGGAAGGTGTTGGAGTAGTTCATTGCCCAGATTACTTTTGACTATAAAATTCTGTGGTTTTAATGATTTTTAAGGAAAAATCTCTGGGAGGGTCTCAATAGTTTTTATTTTCTTTATTGAAATTAATTTTTAAATTTATATATAGCAAAGTGCACAAATTTTAGGTGTACAGCTTGTTGAATTTTTACATATGTATATAAGCTTGATAGTCACCACCCAGATTAAGAGACCATTTTCAAGATGCTATTCTGGAAGGCTCCCCCGAGCCCTTTCCTAGTCATCATGTCCCACATAGAGAGCAGCACGTGCTGCTCTGATTTCTGTCCCTGGAGATTAGGTTTGCATGTTATAAATGTAAGCATACAACATGTACGATGGGGGATCCAGAAAAACTCGGAATTATCTTTCTTTGACATAAGAGGGATTGTGCACTGGAATTTGTTCCTCTGGGTCAAAGGTCAAATGGTCAACCATAGTTTTTATCTGGAAACTTTGAGAAGGTGTATTACGATTTGCAGAAGAAACTCCTGCGTTGTGGCAAACAGATGACTAGTTCTTCCACCACGACAATGCACCTGCCCACACCAGGCTGATTGTTCAACAGCGTTTGACTAAAAAATCGAATGACCCCCGTGCCCCACCCTCCCTAGTCACCTGATCTCACCCTGAGCGACTCTTGTTTCCCTGATGAAAAAAGTCCTCAAAGGAAAACATTTTTCTGATGTGGAGGAAATGAAAACAAAAAATGGCAGAAGCACTAAAAGGCATGAAAATCAATGAGTGCAAAAACTGTTTTGAGCAGTGCAAATAGCGTCTTGATGAGTGCCCGTATATTGCATCAAATGGAGAGTACTCTGAAGGTTAAATATGTAAGAATAAATACACAATTTTTTATAAATACCTTTTTTTTGGTGGGGGAGGTCCTCCCTCATATTTGGTCATAGAATTATTTTTCAGAGAGTGTCTCAGGAACTTGGCATGCCACAGGATATGAATTGGTGAAAGTGGTTAGACTGAACTCATTTTATAGCTATAAAATTAAGGCCCAAGTATTATAATTTAAGTTACTCAAGTAACTGGAGCTAATGAGATTCCAGACTGTCTTTTTTTTTTAAACTCTTCGATTACTGTTCTTTCCATCAGCAAAAGAACGGAGATTTAATGGCTCAGAAGACATATGTTTAAATATATTAGAATGTAAATAAGATTTTTGGTGACATCTTTTAAAATTTATTGAGGCTTAACGTCTGATCCAAGGACTAGCGTCTAGTTCTAAGCACAAGAGGCACTCCTTTCCACTTCATTGCTAACAAACGAAAAGGGAATAATGAATTAACCGAATCTGCTCTTTTTTAATTCCCACTAAAATGACAATAGACTCGGTCTTAGTTCTCAAACCTTAGTTTTGACCCTCTGGGAAGTACAGATTTAATTTTCATTTTGTTGATGTCTTTCTAAATGGGTGTTAGCTATTATTTTAAGGCTGCCTTTGAAGTTTTCATTTTCCTGTAGTGAAGTATGAAATAATGAAACTTCGCTTCTTTTGTGAAATCAAATTATTAATAATTTCTAATAATTATAGGTTTATAAGAGACACATTCTTAACATAAAACTTAGTTTTTGTATTGCCTTAAAATAGTCAATTTTAAATAGTATAAATATGTACCAGAAATTGTGGGGGGATGGGAAGGGAGACTAAAACATTATAATTTAACATAATTTAGACTCTTATAACTGAATTAAAGTTTCCAAATTTCTGATAGGAAAAACTTAGTAGTTGACACTGAGGTATGATTTAAAGATTTATTTATTTTATTGTTTGAGAGAAGGTGAGAGAGAGATAGGGAGAGAAGGAGGGATCGCCCAGAGCAATCTCCATAGTTGTACATCATTAGTTGTGACATGGTTTTATTCCACACAGGTGGATGTGGGGCCACACAGGGCAGAACCGAACTGGGGGCCTCCCTCATGGGATGCAAGAACCTTCACCGCCATCCTGGCGGTTACCAGTTTCGTTATGAGTTTCGTGTCGCAGTTCTGTATGTGGGTTTGCATGGGCCAGGGCTGGAATTCGATCCCCTGACCTCGCAGTTGGCAAGGCAAGTGCTCAACCTGTTGAGCTATCCCAGCATCCCCTGAAGTTTAATTTAGATTGATAATTACAAAATTTTTAATATTTTATTAGATTATTGCCTAAAACAGTGGTCGGCAAACTGCAGCTCGAGAGCCGCAGTTTGCCAAACACTGGCCTAAAATAATCAGGTTTGTCCCTTGACAATCTATAAGATCGTAAGTACCATGCAGACTGAGGAAATAGGATCAGTTGGAGTGTTTTGTTTATGCATAAAGGAAATTTGGGTAATCTATACAAGCACTTTGACAAATAGGTACACCTCACTGATCTTCCCTGGGTTAGAAAAAAGATTGTGGATTATCTTGTAAAGTTGCTGTTCAGTGTTTTCTTTTTCTTTAAAAGAATTTAACATGTTTCATTATTAAATAGAAAAGGCCTTTTAGGAACACAGTAGCTTAAATTACTTATGTGTTGAATATTTTATATTACAAAGATAAATAGTTGATTATAGTTTTAGTGGGATATTTTGACAAAATTTGTGTAATAGTGTGTATTCTTCTCTCCTTTTTATTGCCTCCCTTCACCCCCCACTAACTGGCCTGGTTAAGAAGTCTTGGGGGGAAAAAAAGAATTTACTAATCATAACTGACAGGAGGTTAAGAAAACTTTAGAAAATTTTAAGTGCTTCTCTGGAAGGAGTGAGAATGTGTTTTGAGACAAGACTACCAATATTGAATAGAGTAATGGTTTAAGAGTGTGAGTAAGACTGAGTTAGGAGCAAGGTTGACGTGCACTGATCTGTGTATACTACCTTCTTCTCTCTTTAGAGGCCTAAAAAATTTTAGAATGGCACTGATGCCTTTTATGCCTGGATTCTAAATATAGAACATAATCTTTATGGTGTTTCAGAAAATTCAAGAGTAGACAGAATAATTGAGAAACTTTCATGAATTTTATGTGAATCAGATGAATAGTGTGTTTTAATGTTAATATTGACAAAAACTTGCGTCTTGCCTGTTTAAATTTATAAAGCCAGAAGTCAGGCAGGTTATTCCTATTTTCAGTGATAGTCAATCAAGATATTTCCTAGAAGTAATCTTTAAAATAGGTCATAGAAAGATAAAGACAGTGACTGTGTTTCCCTACAGTTGTTTCTGCAATGATGACATATATTTCTGTCTGTAAAATAAGTAAGATATTTTGTAAAACATACTAAATTCTTTATTTCTCAACATTATGCCTAAATAACTAAAATAGAGTGTTTCTCTTAAACCTATTAACATATTGAATACACAGTATGTTTTGAATAGCCATATTATTAGCATCACTACCATTAGAAAAGTGGTATTACTGTGAGCTACCAGATACAGCCATAGTCTTTTTTGTTGTTATAATAGACTTCATTTTTTTAGAGAAATTTTAAATTCACAGCACAGTTGAGCCATTTTTTATACTGATCAGACATCATGGTGGTTGGTATTTGTTAAAAGGCATTTGTTTCTACTGTCCATTATTACACTGTATATACAAAATTTATTTTGCAATTATATTTGCTTTTATACAATTGTTCTTTTTCAAAGTATTATTACCATTTGTACTGACTAATTATTTTCATTATGGAAGAATTTAATTAGCTGAAGGAAATAGCAGTGGATTTTTTGGTACACTTGTTGAGAAGTAGCATTTTTGGGCCTGTTGTGTGTCTTGTGATTTCATGTTTTTTTTAAAAATATTTTTATTTATTTTATTTTTGACAGAGAGAAAGAGAGAGAGAGATACAGAGACAGAGACAGAGAGAGAACTGAACTTGGGGAGCTCCCAGTTCAGCATATGGTTCCGCACAGGCCGGGGCCAGGATTTGATCCCCGGTCCCCGGCACTGCAAAGTGAGCGCTCAACCCACTGAGCCATCCCGGCTTCCCCTGATTTCATGTTTTGGCAGCTTCAAACAGGAAAAGAATATATAGGTCAACTTTGAAAAGGCTATGACAGGAATGTTACATATGCACATGACACAGATGATTGTAAGATATTGGAGCTTCAAGGAGGCATTAGTTTTCTTGGAGAATATTTATGTGCTCTTTATTGTTATTGAAAGTGATTTCCATCTTAATTGATGCACAATTATCGTATTCTGCTGTGTATAAGGTTTTTTAAAAATATATATATTTTTATTTATTTATTTTTATTTTTGACAGCGAGAGAGAGAGAGAGAGAGAGAGAGAGAGAGAGAGAGAGAGAGAGAGAGAGAGAGAGAGATACAGAAAGATACAGAGAGTGAGAGAGAACTGAACTGGGGGAGCTCCCCAGTTCAGTATATGGTTCTGCACGGGTCGGGGCCGGGACTCGATCCCCGGTCTCCGGCGCTGCAAAGTGAGCGCTCAACCCACTGAGCCATCCAGGCTTCCCCCTTTTTTTTTTTTTTCCCCAAATTTATGAGGAAAAAATAAGGATGCTCATTATACATGGGTAGTACTAATTCCATATCTATATAAATTTTTATTTATGCTTATGAGTTAAAAGTGTAGCTCTAGAAATCAATAATGATATCGTATGCAAAATATTAAAAAAATAAATGCTAATTTCCTTTATAATATAAAAAACAAGTACCTAAAGATAAACAAATAAAAATTTGAATTAAAAAATTAAACTGAAAGATTTTTTTCCCCCTGAAAGTTTGGGCCAAAAGTGTGGCTGCACATTATACACAGCAGCACATTATATATGGCAAAATATGGTATTGCCAACACAGTTAAATTCTAAAGTTTAATGTGTATAAATATAGTAAACATGCACATACTGGAGGAAAACACAGAAACCCTACAATAACAAATTTGTCATTTAAAAATAAAAAATTCACCATGCCTCATATTTGTCCACTGTTAAAACTAGCAAGTCAACTATCACTTTTTTCTCTTGAGAGGAAGGATAGAGATTTGTCTTATATTGGACTACGGTAAAAGTCCAAGACCACAAAGGTTGCATTTTAAATTTCAGTCAAATTACTTGTTTCATATCAGCATATGAAAATTTAAAATTTTAATATGTCTTGCACTTTCAGAAAGTCCTCTTAATAGTTAGTACTATAATTGAGTTGCATGTTGCTATCGCTTAAGAAAAAATTCCTATAGTCTGTATTTTAGTATACCCTATCTAGAGCCAAGATGATACTAGTTGGTTACATGGCTTTGGTGTGCTCTAGTAATATTTTGGAATGTATTTGCTTTAGTATTTGGGTAGGAAGTGTTTGATGTACAGGTTCCAGCAGAAGTAACACCTATTTTGTGAGCTAGTAATCTATACCAAATCTTCATGTAATTCCGTAACATAATAAATACCACAGTCAAGCACACTGTACTACTTTAGAAAGGGCATTACTTATGCTGGATCCTGTATTTTTTTAACTTTATTATGGGAACTTTTTAAACATTCAGGCAGTAGAGAGAATAGTATAATGAATCCTCACATAGTCATCTCCTGTCCTCACTAGTTTACTGTAATGGCCTGTCTTGTTTTATCAACACACTCGCCCCATTACTTCCCTCCTGACCCCCTAGTGATTTTGAAGGAAATCCCAGACATCATGTAATTTCATTGAGAAATATTTCTATGTGTGTCTCTGAAAGAGAATCTAATGATTTGTATTCCCTGTGAGTACTAGCCAGCTTTGTGTGGAAAGGAAGTTGAGAGCTTGGAAACAGGCCCGCCATTGCAAGTTTTTGTAGTGAATTTGCATTTAGTGAATTTGAATTTGCAAAATACCCAAGAGTTTATACTACTTGGGTATTTTATTATTATAGTAAATCTCAAAGGATTTGAAGTGTTGATTTTGTAAATAACATCTAAGAAAACATGAGTTACCATTATGAATATGTATGAAGTTATTATGACAGTCCTGCAGTTCAGAGCTAACCTGCAATTACTTTGTCATTTGTTTATGCCCCCCCCAACAAAAATAATGTTTTTTTAATTTAAATGCTGAAAGACAGCATTTAAAGTTTCAGATGAAACTCTGTAAGCCTCTGTGTATATCAGAGAAAGAGGACAGAGAGAAGAGATGTGCATGTGGGGCTGAGAAAAGGGGAAGCGGAAGCGGGAGCGGAGTACACAGGACACCTAAGCACCCAACTGTGAGGAGCAGCTGCCTTTTTTTACCCCCACTCACCCAGCCTCCTCTCTTGGTCATGACTTTGTTTCTCTCTTTTCTTGGTTCCCCCTTTTTCTTTGCTTGGCATTTATTTAACTTTGCCTGTGGCATTTATGGTCAGGTAGATTGATTCCTCCCTTAGAGGATGTTTTATTATACAGGGGTTGCAAGATAAAACTTTAAAAAATTAAATATTTAGGACTGATTTATAGTGTTTGTTTTTATATAGATTTTTAAAAACATTTAAACTAATTCAAAGAGTTGGATACCTATTATGGGCTACATGGAATTTATTCTGAATGAATTGTACAATATGTAAAAACATTAATTTTATATAGAATTTTAGGTTTACTTTAGATGCTTTTAATGAAAAATTATGCAATGATGTTTTTTCTTTTTTCTTCTCTTGCTGCCCATTTATTGGATGAAACTGATTCCATTCAAATGTGACTCCCCAGTTCACAAGATTCCTTTGCAGCTCACCTTTGGAGGTAAGAGTTTACTCACTGGCCTAAATAGTAGATTTGCTCATTGCACATCAATATTGGTGTCTTTCATTAGACATTTATTTGACAATTTAGGAATGGTCATTTTGTCATGACACGTGCATTCTTCAGTAACAGTAGTGAGAGGAATACAGGCCTTTTTAATAAGAATTTCTAAAAGTTCCAGAACTATTCACCTTCATAACGGTCATTGCTTCTTTTTAAGTACATTTTCTTGTTTAATAAGTCCAGTAAAATCAGTCCTTCATTTTAAAGATCCTTGTTCTATTTCCTGCTCCCATAACTGTTTACCTTCAGCCTTATTCTCTTAACTGCCGTGGTGTTACAGGAGAGCTAGAGAAGTCATGGGCAGAGGTTGCCATCAAGGAATTTTCATTTGATTTGTGACAGCTTTTTAAAATCCATGAATTGATTAGGGAAGAGCAAAGGATTTAGCCTTTAATTGAGCTTTTCTTACAACACAGGCACTGTTCTAGGTGCATCATTCACTTTCTTATTTAATCCTCAATGGTACAACTGAGAGTCCAGTTATAAAATTGTGAGATAAAGAAAACCCGTTAGATATTCAGAGAACCAGAAACCATCATGAGCTGCAGTTGATAAGGGGTAACTTGTAGAAGATGGGCACAGCTCTTGAGAAAGGTGTGGGAATGAGAGGGAAGGAGAGTGTATGGAGAACTGATTGGATTTAGAACCAGACATGAGTTTAAGATCTTGTCTTCACTTATTAGCCACACAGGCAAATCAGAATTCCCTGAGCCTCAGGTTTCTGTTCTTTAAAATGCATGTAATTCTACCTGCCAAATGAAGAAGCAGTGGGCATGGGAGCACTTTATGAAGTGCTATTCAGATCTTAGTAATATTTTGTATTCTCTTCTTAGGCTGTACTTCAACCCCACATAGTAAGACTATGCTCTCTGCCTTTTACTTGTCCTTCCTTTTGCCTCTCTTGTTTATGTCACCTTATGTTCTCTTCCTCCATTCCCAACTTGTTCAAATTATATCCCTCTTCAGGATGAGCCTAGATACTATGTCCTCTGTGAGGCTCTCTCTGATCTCTCCACATAGAGGCAGTTATTCCCTTGTCTGCTTCTATAACAGTGTGTTCATAAGATTATTAAAACTGCTGTTAAATGGTTTAGCTCAGCCTGGCACATTAAACACTCTTGGTGGCCAGCTGGAATGAACGCCAGAGGAAACTGATTAGACTAGAGGCTAGTACCACCAGATTTTGTTACACTTTTTAAATATCCACGATCAAAGGGGAAACAAAGCTATATCGTGGAAAGGTCCTGGGCTATGAAATGAGAGATACTTGGAAATCCCATGAACAAGTCATTTCATCTTTCGAGTAATCTAAAACTGGAGATAATACTTACAGGATTATTAAAATGAAATGAGGTAATATATGACAAAACACTGAGCACAATCTCTGTCACATAAAATTTTAAATAAAGTTTTGTGTAAAAAACAAAAACCAAACTGTAGGAAATTTGAAGACAATGTAAATTATGTAACCTACTCCTTACTAGATGAAGCACTTACTAAGCATAGACAAGAGTGATGTTTCAAGGGAAAGGATGGAAATGTTAGATTTGGTTCTGTAAAAAATCCATAATTTTGTTCATGAAAACATACAGTTAAAATGCATTTTAGAGAAAGTGGGGTAAAATGGTTATTATACTTAGTATAATGATTTCTTATAATTAATTTTAAAAACTCCTATTTTCTTTTTTTTTTTAAAGATTTATTTATTGTTTTTGACAGAGAGAGAGAGAGAGAGATACAGTCAGACAGAAAGAAGGGGGAGGGCCCAGAACAGTCTCCATAGTTGCACATCATTGGTTTTTCCACATAGTTTCATTCTACAGGTGGGCGGGGCTGCACAGGGCAGGAACTGGGCCGGGGTATCGCCCCGGTGAGAACTGAACTGGGGGCACTTCCCAGTTCAGCATATGGGTCCACACGGGCCAGGGCCGGGATTCGATCCTCAGTCCCATGGGCTGCAAAGTGAGCGCTTAACCCACTGAGCCATCCTAGCTTCCCATAAACTCCTATTTTCTATTGCAGAATGTTTGGTTGGATTTTATCAGATAGTTTATGAGATGAAATACAGATGATACTAAATGTTTTAAAAGTTCAATCTTTTAGGTAATCAAAGAAATGCAGTTAAAAAGCAACTGACTTACAGATTTTTTTTTATCTATCAAGGCATCTTTTTGTTTTTTTAAGTGAATGCTTGGGAAGATATGATGAGATAAGATGTTATTAAACTTTACCCTTTACAGAAATCAGTTTGGTGCTATACATTAAAAATCTTGTATAAACTAATAACTTGTGGTTGAGTCAGTCTAGTTTACGAATCACTGCTAGAGAAATAATCAAAGATGGAGACCAAACTTGCATAAATGTGTTTATTACATCATTATTTTTAATGGCAAAAAATTTACAAACAACGTAAGTGTCCAACAGTAGGAAGAGTTTAAATAAGTCGTGGTACTGACAGCCATGTGACAGAATACCTTATAGCCATTAAAATGGGGATTATGCATGTATGTTCATGGGTACATATTGATAAACAATAACAGTATACAATACTTTTGCTATGTTAAAATAAAAACAGGATGCAAAATTATACATGTAGGTCTAAATTTAAAAACAATTTTAGCATATAGAAATTAGGAAGGAGATATGCAAAATGTTGACGTTAACTACAGAATGTGAAATTGTTTTACCCCTTTCTCTTCCATGAAGGAGCCCCACTGGGGAGAAGAGGTACCTTAGTGGGTGTTTGGTGACAGCTCCTGTAGTCAAGTGTTTGACTGTGATGTACATCAGGGAAGTCTCTGATTGATGTGGAAACAATCAATCGATGTAGGGTCTAGTCTTGAAAAGAAAGAGACTGCCAGGAACTTAGATGAATAGATAATGTTGATAATGTTTAAGGCTGGACTCTCATTTCAGCAAGAGTTTAGAGGAGTAACCAAGGGTTGTGAGCAGAAGGCAGTGAGGCCGGATTGACTTGCCCACAGTAAATTAGGAGCTGGGGCTTGTTCACTTCACTGGGTCAAGTAGCAGTTTGAGATGCTACTAACCAACTGCAGAGAGACTTCTAAATAGACCTCACTAATAATATTCATATTTTGGCAGGACTCAGCTAAAAGCTCCTAAGGCCTAATATTTGTGTTTCATTGTGATTAACAGTCTCTCTTCCCAGTTAGATTGTAGCTACTTAGATCAGGATCTTTGTCTTTTTCATCTTTGGATTCTCTCAGGTATAGGGCTTGGATTGTATGTACCAACCATATACCTAGAGTTGTGCCAAACATGTTTTTTTCCAATTACATTTTGCTATTCTGGTTAAATATTGGGAACCTATGTGGTGAAAAGTAGAAGAGAAAATGTGATGGAAGCTCAGTGATGGTTTCTGTCATTTTCTTTTGGGTTCACTTTCTCCACTTAATGATCTGGAGTTGTATTTTACCTTGGCTAAATTGATCTATTCTTACTGGACTTACAGAAAAAAATCAGAATTAAAGGTGGGCAATGTGCTTTTCTTCTCTTGAAGTATGTGGGAAATACTTGAGTGTTTTTTGTGGATTTTTCTAGCCTGGAATTTCACAGGGGCCACCTGGTGGCATAGTTAGTGGCTGCTACCCCCAGATCTCCAGCAGCACTGAACTCGGGACCCCATTCTTTGCTCCTGCACAGAGCCTAAGAGCCAAAGCAAAGCCAAGGCAGGACAGTGTTGGGGGTCTCTAATATTTAATTTTGTCATTAAGCTTATGTTTTAGCTGGAGAAGGAAAATTACAAATATGAAATATAAGTGAATATCCAAACACCTTCCTTAACTTTGAATAAAAGAAAAATAATTTTGGTATAAAAAATAAAATATATGAGACTTATAGATGAAAATGAAGGAGACTGAATTTCACTTTGTCCACAAAAACTACTATGAATGAACCATACCCCTTTGTTGGAAGTCCTAATAGTTAACTGCCACAGGAATCTAACGAAGTTGTCAGGTTATAGTAATTACATCAGTAATTTGATCTGCTGTCATTAGCATGGAGCTGTGTGTGGAGAGTCAGTTACTTCCCTCTGTGGGGGCTGACCCTTTTACATTCCTGTAAGCTGAAGACTAATAGAGCTCATTAAGCTTTATGGGAAAAGAGCTTTTATCACCTCGTCAAGTCAGGCCACAAATTTCCATGATATTCCTAAATTCACGTGGCGCTGTACTGCTGATGTGTGCTCCCCTGCTAGGCTCACATAGGACCTCTCCCTTACATTTTTATTGACATTGCTAAGTCTGAATTACATTTTGTGTGGCACTGCCTACAGATGTCTTCAATTAGATGTAGGTAAATGAATGGGATTACATATCAAGAGGCTAAAAGATTCTTGAAATTCTCTTTCGAGTCAGGCTTTGCCAGCCAGTGCAAATCCAGCTGAGTGGAGTGTCATGGTCATTGGGGAGGTAGAGAGCTACTGGAGAGGCACTTGTGAGAAATGCAACTGGGTGTGAGTGTAGGTCACTGAGGTTTCTCTTCAGATATGTCCTCCTAGTCCTTTATTTCAGATCAATTACGATTATTTAACACCTGTAGTGTATGTTCTTTGCTTACATTGTTTTAATTCTCAGGGAATGTCTTATCAGGTAGATATTCCCAATTTTCTTATGAAAACAATTGAACCTAGAGAGGTAGATTAGTTAACCTCAATATCACAGCTACTGGTATGTGACAGCAACAAGATAGGAAGGAGAAAATATAATGATACTGTTGAAAGAGTCTTATGTTACACAAATTATTTGAAGGAAGACAGTGATAAGTTGGAGATGTATTGTAAATGCTAGAGCAAGGTTTCTCAGCCGTGGCTGAGGCTGTTGGGCACTGAAGTGGGACCACTACCAAGGCCACTGACAATCAGTTGACCGAAGGCATTGCTCCTTGCCTTCACTTCAGTAAGTAGTGTTTGAACATCTTTTATGTGGTGGTCAGAATAGTATACCCTGGGCTCACAGATGTTGGTTGAGTCGATGAATGAACTTCCACTTAGTTTCTGGATACTACATGATAGTTGAGCCAGTGTAAGTTGAAACCTTGTATTTCTCAGTGAAATTATATCAACTGGAAGTCTTTTCATAGAAACCTATGTCATATGATAAAAATATCACAATTTATTCTGAGAATAAAAGAAAATACACTAGAAGAGAAAAAAAGCCAAACATTAAATAGAAAAAAAAAAGCCATAAATTTTCTCACTGAAGATTTTTCTGCATGGGGCTTTAATTAGTTTAGGCATCTTAAAATCTTAAGTGTTTTTAAGATAATCTTTTTTCCAGGTCGGTCTTCCTTTAGCAAGTAGTGGTATTCTTCCCTACTCCAGGGATCTTTCAAGTGTGTTCAGAATTGGGGTCATCTGCCATGACAATTTTCATTACCCATTAGATGTGCGTGAATGCTTCAGAAAATGTTTGAATGGTAAATCCTGGGGTGGATTAGTTTCCATGGGGATGTCAGTCTGTTTGATGTTGGCAGTCCTTGAGTTCTAAATAAAAATATCAGTTTGGATTGTCACTGTGAGATACTCCTCCCTCCCCCTCAGTAAGAAAGATTGGAAAAGCAGGAGACTTAGATTCAACTGACATTGAATAAAGTTTCACATGAAAATACTAACTCCTGATTCTGAGGTGTCTGTTGTCTGTTGTAGTGTTCAATAGATACTGACTAATCTGTAGAAATGAGAAATTTGGGATTCTGTTAGTTTTCCTTGTGAGCATTTTGATTAGTGCCTCTTTAAAAGTCTTTTTGTTGGGTAATTAGGATTTAAAATATAAGGAAATTTCAAAGTAAAAAAAAAGTTAACACATCTCAGTTTCTATCTATTTATTCCACAGTAAAAATGCAGGAATAAATTTCTTATTTCTATCCCATTTATTAAAAACATTTACTGTAAATCTTTCCTCAGTTATCTATGCTTTGTAAAGTTCAAATTTTTATCATTATAGTGTTTCTGGTTTTAAGTTGTAAATGTTATGGTAGACTTTAGCTTCCTTTGAAGCTTTTTAGTTCCTAAGAATTATGTTACTGAGAAATAACATTTCTTGATTGGTCCTTTGGATTAGTAAATTGCTGAAGTATCTTAATTCATTATGTTGAATAGAACATGTTAATATGTTGTGACTATATTTTAGCTTATATACTTTTTCTTCTTATTTTTATATATGCTACAGAATGGGTATATGTTTGGTCTTGCCAAAAAACATGTTCATCTTTGCCACTCTGAGAAAGTGTAAAAGGATGTGTAAGAAAGCTGTGTTGTTTGTATTGTGTACCACAGAAGCATTGTTTAATGAGAAAAACCCTGAAGTAAAAGTTGGGAATACCAGGTTTGGTCCTTTTTAGCATTTTCCAAAATTGGCTTTGTGGCCTTCAGCAAGTTCCTTCATCACCTTGACTTTCACTATCTCACAAAATGAGTAAGAGAGTTTCAGAAGTAGAGATCCCACAAAACTGAGTGAACTTAATCAACATTTTAACATTTGTTATATAGCTTCTTTTCAAACTTGAGTATTATAAATCAGGCAAATACACTTCCCCTAACCTCCAACTTGGTATAGTTCCTCAAGTTTTGTCTTTCACTATGCTTTCGTAGGCTGTGGAGCAAGCTGACACTTTAGTTAGAACACTTCTACTCACCTTTTTCTAGAAAAACAAGTCTTATCCTATTACCTTGCATATATAAACGTATTTTTCTCCTTAATAGTCTCAACCATCCATATTAATTATATCTTTTTAATGAAGTAGTAACATCTATTCATGGAACTGAGAGGTAGGTAATTGAGAACTACTTGTCATATATAAGCAGACTGAAAAAGTATACAATACAAACATCACAACTTTCTTACACACTCTTACATTTTCTCAGAGTGGCAAAGATGAACATGTTTACTGACATGACCCAAAGATATAGCCATTCTGTAGCATATATAAAAATAAGAAGGAAAAGCATATAAGCTTAAAATTTTTTAACATTTTTTTATTGTTAAGTTATTGGGGTGACATTGGTTGGTAAAAATTACATAGTTTCCATGTGAACAATTCTACATTACATTGTCTATGTGTTGCATGATGTGCTCACCTAAACCCAGAGTCTTATAAGCTTAAAATTATGCTCATTGTTTTAGTGTTCATTTTTACTTAGAAACTATGTAGGTGTTCAAGGCTTATTCATTAAGTTTGTCGATCTACTTGAATTCACATTTAAAAATTATGTAAGAATCTTAGAAATTATGTTTAAGCCAACACAAAACATAATGATAAATAAAAATGTTTGTCATTTGCTTTCCATTACTAATTATTAGGGAAATACCAATTAAAACCCAGTGATATACCACCTTCACACCCACCAGGATGGCTTGCTATTATAGAAAACACAGAAAATGGTAAATGTTGGTGTGGATGTAGAGAAATTGGAACCCCTGTGCATTGCTGATAGACATGTAAAATGGTACAGTCTTTATGGAAAACAGTTTGGCAGTTCCTCAAAAAATTAAAAATAGAATTGTTGTATAAGTCAGTAGTTCTTCTGGGTATATGCTCAAAAGAATTGAAAGTAGGGACTCAGATACTATACACCAGTGTTCATGGAATCATTATTCATAATAGACAAAAAGTTGAAGCAACCCAAGTGTCTGTTAATAGATGAATGGATAAACAAAATGAGGTATATACATATAATGAAATGTTATTCATGCTTAAAATGGAAGAAAATTCTGACACATGCTACAACATGAATGAATCTTGAGGACATTGTGCCAAGTGAAATAAGCCAGTCACAAAAAGGGAAATACTGTATGATACCACTTATCTGAAGTACCTAGCATAATCAAATTCATAGAGACAGAAAGTAGAGTGGTGGATGAGGAGGGTAAAGGAGATCAAATATATGGTGATGAAAGATCAGCAATGTGAGTCTACTTAATATGTCTGAGATATACACTTAAAAATGGTTAAAATGGGAATGCCTGGGTAGCTCAGCAGGTTGAGCGCTTACTTTGCAGTCCCAAGGTCCAGGAATTGAATCCCAGCCCCAGTCCGTGCAAACTCATGTGCTGAACTATGGCATAGTTGGTGGTCGCCAGGATGGTGGCAAGTGTTCTCACCTTCCACGCTGGTTGCCTCCAGTTTGGTTCTTGACCTGTGAGGCCCCACATCCACTTGTGTGGAATGAAACTATGTCACAGCTAATGATGTACAACTATGGAGACTGCTATGGGCCCTTCCCCTTCTCTCTCTCTCTCTCCCTCTCTCTCTCTCTACCCCACACACACCTCTTAATAAAATACCGTATTTTTTGCTCCATAAGACTCACCTGACCTGCCTGGACCCTCTCTCCTTTCATGCAGTCCCTGCTTTCTGATCTGGCTGCAGGCTTCCCCACGGCATCATTAAGGTCCCCAATGTGCACTCTTCTTTGCAGTATTCGCTCCATAAGAC